>VNKC01005276.1:0-51912 GCA_008042775.1 Drosophila pectinifera
AAGGCTGTTTTGGCTGAGTTATGAATATTTTTAACTCAGATTTGTCCAATAAATAAATTCTCTGGCAGCAGCAGCAGCCTTTGTTTACATAGAACAATCCACTGCTCTGTACAGTGCAAGCCAAAAAAAGTGTGCCACAGCCAAATGCCGTTCATATTCGGAATCGCCGCTAAAATCTTAATTATTTCATAATAAAGTAATGCCTTAAAAATGATTTGATAAAAAATTAGGATATAAAAATTCCGAGTTAAGGACCCAAAAATCCGCATTTGATGTCTTCTGAAGAGCATAATTTGGCCAAAAATGGAATGACAGCCAAATGCCGTTTATATTCGGAATCGCCGCTAAAATCTTAATTATTTAATAATAAAATATTGCCTTAAAAATGATTTGACCAAAAATTAGGATATACAAATGCCGATTTAAGGACTCAAATATCCGCATACTTCAGGTCTTATGGAGAACATAATTTGGCCAATAATGGAATGACAGCCAATTGCCGTATATATTCCGAATAGCCGTTAAAAAGGAGAGGGCGAATTTAATCCGGTCCGAAAGCAGCCGGTCTTTAGCGAACTTTTAGTTAAAGGGTACCTCCCCTGGAGAACCCTTATAAACTGTAATCACAATATTATCCTTATGCTAAAAAGCATAAGTTTTTAAGATCAAACAAAGGTTTACTTACTTATAGGAGTAAAGTAACAATTTATTAATTTTTTTATTAATTAATCATGTCTTGTTTGAATCAAAAATATTATATTGTAAGCCAAAACCTCTGACACAAAGCCTAGAGCAAAACCTTACAAGGCAATAACTTAAAAAAAATCACCGAGTAAGGCCTGAGTGCTCAGACACAGGACAAATGAATATGACACCAACACAATGAATTGCCGACAGAATGCCACAAAAGTTAGTGAAGTCTGCCTCCAGTTGCGAACAACAGTTGAGGAAAGTTTAGGCCGCACAAGGACGAGGCTCGGCTCCTTCCAGCTGACTGCTCCCAACCGCCAAGTCAGTGGTCCATATATTGTTGTAACATTTTTAATATCAGCCAGTTTGTGCCACTGACAAGCAGGGGAATAAAAATGTGAAATAAAATAAAAAACTCATGATCATTCTCTCCTTTGTTTTTTTGCAGGCAACCTACTTGTCATTTTGGTGGTCACCTTGTCGCGACGACTGCGCTCCATCACGAACTTCTTTTTGGCCAATCTCGCCTTTGCGGACTTCTGCGTCGGACTCTTCTGCGTGATGCAGAACCTGTCCATCTATCTCATAGATAGGTGAGTGGAGGTCGGGGGTCCTAGTTGCGCTTGTATTTAATTAATGCTCCATTATGCACGACTGGAGCGGAACAATGCCAACAGAACATAAAACAATTTCAGCGGCATTAAGGGAAGGGTCCTCGGGCTTTTCGGTTGGGTTTAGACACAAGGTTTATTATTATATTAAATGTTATTTTGTAATGTTAGAGCTAAAAGTGTCACTATAAAAGTAGAGCTTTGTTATTTATTTAAAAGGTATTTTAAAGGTTTTTAATGGTCTAGAGATTAGTTTGATATCTCGAGTTTATAAAGGACCCTTTTGGCTTAAGTTTACCAATTTGTTTAACCATTTTTAATATCTGTTTCCCAAATATTATTTAAAGATGTAGGAACCCCAAGAGATGTAAAGCAAACCTATGACTTTGCCTATATATTTTTCTGTAAGCTAAAATCTTGTACTTTTAGCTATTAGCACCTCTTTCAAAGAGGGCATCATGTAGCCAGCTCAAAGCAGATTAATTTTCGGCTGCCATTTATTATTCAAAGGCTGTCGCAGGCTGACATAGCTGCCAGGCTGCTCTGGGTGCGCCCAAAAGAATGCAGCACAAAAGTTTCAACTTTCAACCCGGCAACATTAACGGCAGCCACAAAACGGGGGAAAAATGCTCAGCCCCACAGGCGACACTTTCACGTGTGCATTTCCCGCCTTCCGCTCGCCCTCCCCCCCTTACACCTGGCCGGCGTGTTTATTTGCATTGCCTTTTCCACCTTCCCTGGAAACACGTTGCACGACGTGCACAAATAAAAAGCGCAATGAATGAAACGGAGGCAAACAGCAGCAGCTAAAAAATTGAAGAGCCGGAGCGTGGAAATTCCGACAATGATATGTGCCAGGGTCCTGCAAAGGGTTTCCCAATAGGACGAGTCCGTAGTAATCCTGAAAATGTGCAGTCTCATTGGCTCAGAGATGAGAATCTTGAATTCGCAGGAGCATACCTGAGCATATTTAAGGTGAGAAGAGGTCTTTTGATTTGTTAAACTGGCAGCACTCACTTAGCTCTTTATTCTCTTCAAATGATTAAGTATAGTATTATTTCAAGGATAGTATTCACTCAATATACACAATATAAAATGTGTGCAGAATGCTTTGAACTATATTTTTAAATCTATAGTTTGATAGGAATGATATATGTAAGGGTCCTGCAAAGGGTTTCCCAATAGGACGAGTCCTTAGTAGTCCTGTGCAATCTCATTGGTTAAGAGATGAGAATCCTTAGGAGCATACCTGAGCATATTTAAGGTGAGAAGAGGTCTTTTGATTAGTTAAATTGGAAGCTCTCACTTAACTCTAGATCCACTTCAAATAATTAAGTATAGTATTTAAGGATAGGATTCACCAGTAAAAAAAGCTAAAAGCCAATTCCCGATAAATTTACACCATGTAAAATGTGTGCAGAATGCTTTGAACTTATTAACTCAATATATTTAAAGATCTATTGTTTGTGAGGAATTGTTGATTCTTAAAATTGGATTAATGTTTGCATTTTGCTTTGGGGTTTTACGTATGATTTGCTTCACGGCCTTGTGCCTGCAAGTAAATAAAGTTCATACACAAAAAGCTAGTCAAGCGTGAACTGATTTTATTTTTGCAAAAATGCATTCCTCTTCATTTCCCTCTTATTTCTCAGCAATAAATAGATTTTAAATTCATCCCCAGGCAGCGAAATATACGCACATGTGTTTTTAAAGACTTTTATATACAAATATATTCATTATTCACTGCAATTGAATAATTTGTAATTATAGGTTGATCAATCAAAATTTCGGCAATGAAACCGATTTATTTATTTAAATAGGCTGCTATTATATTGATTTAGTTTTGTTCTTGTATTGTATGGCTGCCCACATGTGTGCATATTTCCAGTTTAATTTTGTAATAAGCTTTCTCCGGCCGAGAATCACCATATTAAAAGCCTAATATGGAACTGACCAATATGTGCTTGGCATAATTTTATCAAAATTATGCGCACAAGTTCATGGCGGCCCCAAAGCATATGCAAAGTGAGAAGGATTTGCGGAAAATCCCCACAAAGTATGCCCAAATGAGTTTTGTCTAGTCTACCAAGTTAGTTATTTGGCATTCCGAACCATAATTTTATCCTAATCATAAATATAAAGTGGGCTTTTAGAGTGGTTTCTATTAAATTAAAGTTTATTGGGCCTTAAACCTTCAATTTACTAAATCATTGTTGTCAGGAATGATTGAAACGTCCTTTACGGAGCCCAAAGTAAAATATTATTTAAAGCCCACTTGAAGACCTCTTGGCCGGGAATCCTTTCTCGACAGGAGCCCTTTCTTGCGGCTTATCCAGGCTGTGTCCTGCCAAGACCTTAAGCCAAGCGGTTCTGCCCGACACTCACCTGGCAATAATTTTGAAGACCGTAAATTGGCCAAAAAGTAGCGACAATCAAACCGCAAAACCATCAGGATATCCCCCGAATTACCCGCCCCAAGGAGCCCAAGGAGCTCGAGGAAGGAGCGCACAAATAGAATTACGTGCTAATCCCAAAATACAATGATCCGCCGCCTCCTAGACGCCAATACGGGTTTCCAATGTAATTTTAGCCAGAAATATAATAAAGAAGGAGAAAGCTTTTCGCCACACATAAAATACTAACGACACCTTAATGTCGCATTAGTTTCGTGGGCGTGTCATAAAATTTTACGAGGCTGGCCCAAAGCTTCGGGCCAACTAGGAGCAGCGACTCTTTAAAGACCGAAACTTTTCGCCATAAATAATTATTAATTCCACGGTGCTCTTGCCTCTGCCTTTCCAGCTGGGTCTTTGGCGAATTCCTGTGCCGCATGTACCAGTTCGTGCACTCCCTGAGCTACACGGCCTCCATTTTCATCCTGGTCGTCATCTGCATGGAGCGCTACTTCGCCATCGTGCATCCCATCACCTGCAAGCAGATCCTGACGGCGGCTCGTCTGAGGGTGAGTTAAAGTATTATAACTAAAAGGTCCACTAAATATAGACTGTGTTTAATTTGGACTTGTGAAGGCCGAGCCTTGAGGAGTCTTTATTTTTAGTCTCCCAAATTAGCCTTTTCGTTTCAATTCCATTAAATTGGCGAGCCATTCTCACAACTTTGATAACTCATTTTAACCACAATTTCCAAGCTAATGAAACTTATTAAAGCGAGCACGCGCCCAACAAAGTAATGTTGGCCGGAGAGTCCCGAAAGGCTTAATAAGCCGTGGGCACGACTTTGTGGCAGCGGAAACTTTCCGGGGGATCCCAGCCCAGTTCTCTGTCGAAGGCCACACACTCCGCCAGACAAATGAAACAATTTGGGAAACTAAAAATGCGTTTTGTTAACGCCGATGGTCCTAATTAAACTACAAGAGACATAAAGACGCCGAAATGGGACATCCATTAACATGCTAATTCTGTGTGTTCGTTCGCAATTTAACAAATTGTTAGCGTGTTTGAAGACTAAACAAACTCGAGTCCTTGTCCCTTGCAGATGGTCATCGTCACCGTGTGGATCACATCGGCGGTCTACTCCACGCCCAAGTTCGTCTTCAGCAAGACCATCAAGAACATCCACACCCAGGACGGGCAGGAGGAGGAGATCTGCGTGCTGGACCGCGAGATGTACAACTCCAAGCTGCTGGACATGATTAACTTCGTGCTCCTCTACGTGATGCCCCTGCTGGTGATGACGGTGTGTAAATCTCAAGAACAATTCAGGGTTTGGAGTGACTTTTAATTAATATTTAGAGGGGAGACACATTTCCAAGGGAAGAGCTTCAGAGACTTGACTAGATTGTGTTGTAAATTAATTCACACAGCGTGTGCTTTGACTTATAATGGAGATAAAATTGCTCATGGCAAATTCCACAATTATAAAACACAATTAAAAACATTCTAGGGTCTTACGGGTTTGAAATAATGTCATACTCATATTATTTATTAAATTAAGCTTATATACTGCTACTATTTAGGGATTTTATGCATCTTTTAGTACCACTTAATACAGTTTAACAGCTAATTAGCTCAGATCAGCTTATTTACATTAAAGTTCAGAGTTCAGAGTACGTTTTAATTAATAATTAGATGGGTAGATTCTAAAGGCATTTTCAACGGAAGAACATGAGAATCTTGACTAGATTGTGTTGTAAATTAATTCAGAAAGCGTGTGCTTTGACTTATAATAGAGGATAAATTTCTCAATTTATTATTTATTTATTAAAATCATTCTAGGGTCTTTAGGGATTTAAATAATGTCATAAGTATATTATTTATTGAATAAGGTTTATATATTGCTAGAATTTAGGGATTTTATGAATCTTTCAGTATCACTTAAGACAGTTTAACAGCTAGTTAGTTAAGATCAGCATATATACATTATAGTTCAGAGTTCAGAGCACCTTTTAATTAATAATTAGAGGAGTAGATTGTATTTTCAAAGGAAGAACCTGAGAAACTTGACTAGATTGTATTGTAAATTAATACAGAAAGCGTGTGTATTGACTTATAATAGCGAGCATATTTTTCTTTCCAATGCAAAATACCTATAGATATTTATAATTTCGAATTAAAAAGAAATATTTCTGATTTAGGAATATATATAAATATTTTGAGATTCGAAATTCACATACATTTTTCGAGATTTTAAATACATATAAAGGTTTTTAAAATCGAAAGACATATAAAAATAATATATCTAAAAAACCATATAACTATTTCTAATTTCAAAATATATACAAATATTTAGATTTTTGAATTACATATAAATATTTCAAAAATCAAAATATATATACATATTTATACAATCAAAATACATACAAATATTTCCAAAATAGAAATAAATATGGACATAATATAATAACTTGCATCAGGACATCTAACAGGAATCTATGACCCCATAAAGTATATATATTCCTGATCAGCTTAAGACACTTTAACAACTATCTAGTTCAGCCAAAAAGTGCACCCATTTTGACTTAAATATAGGCTTTATGACACCAACTCAATGACGTTTGCATTGCAGGTCCTTTACAGCAAAATCGCCATCGCTTTGTGGCGCAGCTCGCGCGGCCTCACGCCGCATGTGGCGCAGCACCAGCACCATCAGCACCAGAATCAGCATCAGCATCAGCAGGTGCAGCCAGGACAACCCGGCCAGGACAATGGCATCGGGCTGCACAACAGCATGTACCATCACCAGCACCACCACCACCACCACATGAACCCGCACCAGCACCACCAGCTGTCAGCGGCGACGACAGCAACGTCCACAGCGGGAGCTGGAGCAGGCGGAGTCGGCGGAGCAGCCGGTCCTGGCTCGTCACTCGCTTCCGCCGGCAGCAGCACCACGTCCTTGTCACGTAAACAGAGCAGTAAATATGAGAAGCGTGGCGTCAGCATCACAGAGAGCCAGGTGAGTTTCCGCGAAAACAATGCTCCCGAGGGAAAAACGAACTAGTAGAGAAAGTCGAGCAGGTAGCGAAAATATTCCAAAGCGAAGCACCTAGAAAAATAATAGTCTTCCTTACTTTTCTAGATAAAATCAATAAATTATAATTGCAAGTTGTTAGGAAATCTGCAATCTAAAAGTGTTTAAAATTCTTTTAAAAATATTTACTCAGCTAAGGCAAATATCCACGCTGTAGCTACAATTTAAACACTGTTCTCTTAATTCAGGAGCTAAGCAACTAAACATAATTAAGAAATTTTCCGAGTGTAGAACGCAGAGTGTAACCTTGTTAATATGCTCGTAAATATGCAGGAAGCGGAGCCAAGGCTTTGTGTCCTAATTGCTTGCAGCCAGGCCGAAGCCGTTTAAACTCCATTTGAGTTGGGACGTGCTGGGGTCCTAAATCACTACAGCAGGCTGCAGGCTGCTAGGTTCCGGGAAATGTCATCGATTCAGCCATATTCGCAGCGGTTACCGGGCTCTCTAATTTATTAGATACAAAGTAGACCGGTGGCAGTGGGTATGAGAAATCACCCAGTCGTAAAAACTTTGTCCGGGACCCTTGATTGGCGCAACTTTGCGGACCAAGTGGCCCGGTCATCGGAGCAGGTGTCAATGCACATTATGGCCATCGCTGACCTGGCCACAAAGGCGGCTGGCTAGTGGCCTGACAGCTGCTCGGCAGCCAGAAAAACTGCAAGTGAGACGGCAAAAGTTATCGCAGAAATATATTTTCCACTTCTGCTGGACACCCCTGCGTATACGTTATTTTCGCTGTTATTGAGCGTCTGACAGGAGCTTTGCCGAGCAGCTGACAAGCTTGATTGCATCCTCGACGGGGAACAGAAATAGAGTAAGAGATTACTTGCTCAAACATTGAGCATCGATCACACTTAGTTATAGACACCTTTCCAAGTAACAAGATCCCGGGAAAAGGTATTTGTTTGGCCAGGCTTATAACATATATAAAAGCTGCTGCTTGCGGCTAATATAATTTATTGAAATATTATATACAAGCCTCTAGGGATTTATGTTGGGGGATATTTGCTTTTAACAATAATAAGTTGAAGGTAAATATTTATGATAAAGAGTAGTATATCTAAACATCATATAAAAGCTGCTTCTTGTAGCCAAAAAAATTTATTTAAATATTAGATAAAGTCTCTAGGGGTTTATGTTGGGAAATATTTGTTTATAATAATGACATGTTGAAGGTAAATATGGTCGATAAAAGGTAGTATATCTAAACAGCATATAGAAGCTGCTTCATGCAGCTACTATAATTTAATTAAATATTAGATAAAGCCTCTAGGTACTTATGTTTGGGGATATTTACTTATAACAATGACAAGTTGAAGGTAAATATTTTCGATAAATCTAAATCTATATTTAAACCGCATAAATAATTTATTTAAATTGCAAATAAAGGGATTTATATTGGGTTTATTATTAATAAACTTTAAAGACTTCTTGGAAACCCAACACCACAGCAAACACATTGATAACCTCTATACAAAACTAACTTAATTTAATAATTTACTTTACGTATGTCCCCCTCTTGCCCCCGATCCACGGATGACTATTTAACTATCTTTCCGTTGAACTTTTCTCTGTCTTTGTCTCGCTCTGCCTTTCGTTTGATCCATAACACCGTTCGGTTCCCCTCTCTACCAACCAACCCACCAATTGCCACCACCACACACAACACCACACCTAATTAGCTTGATAATTGCAAGGTAGGTATCTGCGAGTGCCCAATCATTAGCTTTACGCCCCGCCCCGCCCGTCTGTGTGCCGCCCTCGAACCTAATGCCACTTCCCATGTCACTCCGCACAGGTGTCCCTGGAGGCCGATCGTCCCATTGTGAGCGCCTGCCGGAAGACGAGCTTCTACCACCACTCCCATGCCCACCACCAGCGGGCGGGCAACGCCGCGGGGCTCGGCAGCGGCGGCGGGGGCGTGGCCGGAGCCACCCACATGTCCCACTCGTCCAGCAACGTCCTCCGCGCCCGCCGCGGCGTCGTCCGCATGCTGATAATATTCGTGCTGACATTCGCCCTCTGCAATCTGCCGTATCATGCCCGCAAAATGTGGCAGTACTGGTGAGTACATCTAGCACACTGAGCGAAAATACACACTTGATTTAGTAAGAGGTGGATCTGTCCATTTATTAAAATTATTTTTAGTCGCTTACAAGCTCTACAAATCAAGAGATAGTTGACTGTTTAAAAAATAATTACCTAGAATGATTTGAAGGATATTATTTATATTGTCTAAAATGATTAACGAATTTTACAATTAATGTTAGCAGTCACTTCTGATTTTTCTCGCACACTGAGGGAAAAGTCCTGCAAATACACACTTGATTTTAGTAAGAGCTTTAGGTAATTCAGTCCCTTTATTAAAATTATTTATAGTCACTTAAAAACTCTACAAATCAAAAGATAGTTGACTGTTTAAGAAAGACCTACCTAGAATGACTTGAAGGATATTATTTATATTGGCAAAAAAGATGAACGAATTTTACTATTAATGCTAGCAGTCACTCCTGATTTTCTCCAAGTGCACTGCCACCCACGACATTCATCACTCAGCCCTGACGGACGTAAACAATATTTTATACTGCACCGGGGGGAGCCGGCGGGCATTTGCACACTCCGGCGATAGTCGGAAAATTAACATCTGCGGGAGTGATGATAAGGCCGGGAAGGCTTCCGCCGGAGTCGTGGCTGGTAAACAATTAAGCCATCAATTGGACTCCCGGCTTTTCCCTCATTTGCCAATTTCCTCGGGCTAAATCGATTTGAGAGGCCCCATCCCCGTCGGGGTTCCCAATCCGATTGCGTAAGATTCCCGCTTTCTTCGTGGCCTCTGAAAGG
Organism: Drosophila pectinifera; assembly: GCA_008042775.1. Lineage (NCBI taxonomy): Eukaryota > Metazoa > Arthropoda > Insecta > Diptera > Drosophilidae > Drosophila > Drosophila pectinifera. Next base: position 9,633 of record VNKC01005276.1, read on the forward strand.
TGTGAGCCAACAAAGGTCCAGCTCAGCTTGCCCTTGGGTTGGCAGTTCCGCTGCCGGAAAGGCATTCAATGGTGGGGGCATTGCCTGAAATCGGAAGCGGAGGCGCCTCTGTTGGCTTAATGCGTGGGCGGTCTCGCAAAACTGCCTGGGCGTTGGCGGAGCTGTTTGCCAACTAAAGGGGATAATTGCTCCTTGGCTAAGCTTAATGGCGTAAAATTCACCAGCTGATTACTGCCACAGAGCGGAAGGAATAGGTTTTCGGGGCTAAAGCGGGCTGGGAGTAAAATTACAGGCTGTGAATATATTTCAAATAAATATAATGCGTACGCAGACAAGCAGCTTTACTTGGTATTTATATATATTATATTTTTCAGTGAAAATGAAATTAAATTAAAGGGTTGCTTCATTAAACATTGAACATTTTCATATACATCAAAGGTATGCTACAGTATTCTAAATAAAATTAAAATGTTAACTAAAGGTTCTATATCACTAAACAAAGGAATATCTAAATAAATGTAAACTTTTCTCGTCCTAAAACCACCTTTTCCTTTCCCACCTATTTCCGAATTCCCTCCTAAACTTAATTATTATAATAATAAACATAAGGAAAGAATTCATATACTAAAAAGGTATGTGTTTCTAAATAAAAATTTGACGAAAGGTTCTATATCATTAAAGAAAGGAAGAATTAGATAGAATTGGATACCCCATCTCGTCCAAGAACCACTCTTTTCTTTCCCACCTATTACTAAACTCCCTCCTAAACTTAATAATTATAAAGCTTTGAATAAACAGCAAAAGAATTCATATACTTTAAAGGTATGTGTTCTAAATAAAATGTGACGAAAGGTTCTATATCATTCTCGTCCCAGAACCGTCCTTTCCTTTCCCACCTATAACTAACTCCCCTCCTAAACTTAATTATTATAAAGATTTCAAGTGTTTGTGGGGCTTTTCATGAGATTGTCAGATGAACCCTTTGTGGCTGCTTGTATGGGTCGAAAATTGAGCCAAAAATAGATCAAACGTTGGGTGCGAGATTAACCCAAGGGATAAAAAACAACCAATGCGGATTGGCACTCGTAACTGCCCATACACTCTTCTTAATTACACTTTTATTTTCGAAATCTCCGATGCAGCAGCAAAATGTCAACAAATTCCATTAGCCACAATTACGAGAGCGGCCAGGAAAACGGGGCCCATAAAACGACAGTTCGGAAGGAAAAAATCGGAATTAAATTGGGCAGAGGCAGTCGGCAGTCGGCAGTCGGCAGTATATTCGTATATATAGTATATCGCGTACATTCCCCATTCGGCAGACTGTGTGACAAATGGCTTAATAAAAGATTCACGGGGTTTAAAAAATTCTTTTAATTCAATGCGACAACAGAGAGTTGCTCCTTCACTCGGACGTATTTTTATCTGATGGGTTGTTTTCTTTGTGTTCCGGCTGAGTGGGACTAGCCGGGCTTAACGTGGCCATTATGTGGCAGATTATGTGAGTGAGAAGGTCAGAAATAGGCCAAATAGCTCGTGCTCCACTGGGACCAGGCCAGTTCCCATGAATAAATGAAAGCCAGCAGTCGTGTCAGATATAAATCTCAATTATGGCACTTCGCATTCGTATTTGGCCAGAAATCAAAACATTTATAGGCATGCGCCTCAGTTACTTTTCCCAGAAGACTGAGAATAAAATGCGAATATATTCCCCAGTGCACCGTGGCAAATCTGTGGCGAGCTATTTAATTATTGCGTCTCGCTCCAAGTAGAAGGCTCTCAGCACCTGACATCTTAGCAGAGATAAATAGCTGCTTCAGCTGGAAGAGGCACATCCAGTAATTAATCAAATGGGGGAGCTCTTAACCAGGCCAAGCTTAGTTTTTCCTGGCTGCTTAACCCAGATGCTAAATATAGCAGCCTCCACAGAGGCACTCCCATGAAATGATAACTGTCGTTGCTACTCAAGGAAAACACGACCGAGTAATTGCCACATTGCTGACAATTGGATCACATCCCTCCATGAACACTCACAGTCCGGCGATGGCACGTGTTCCTTACGAGCTCTCCTACTCGGGACCAGTCCGGTGATAACGATAACAACTGCCAGCAGGCGCCAACAGCGCCTCATTAGACTTGGCCGGAAGACGGCTCGCGGTCCTGGATCCAGAGTCGGCCAATAGCCACCCCGTGGCGTCGGGGCCCCCGATATGAATTGGCTTCTAAACTGGTCGGATGCCGGGTACGAGGTGGAGACACAGTTGGCAGAAGGCCACTCCAGGACTCAAGCAGCGGCGAAAACAAAGCCAAGGCCACTCGAGTGGCCCAATCAGTTAGCCAACTCTTCTTCGGACTTTGCCACTTGCAAGTGCAAGCCAAATTCTCAACGAGCAACAACTCCCGGACATTTTGGCACTTGGCTCAAAGTTTTTTGCACAGAAGAGGGCAGGCTGATGCCTCGACTATGTGATATCCGGTACGCTTTATTCCGCTGGTAAAAAAAAGAGCTTAGCTAGGCTTAACACATGTTGAGGCAAGAGAGCGAAGAGACCAGGAATGTATAGTTCAAACTATTCCTGTAACTGAGTGCTGATTCCTGCGATTCCACAAGGAAGCACTTCAGGGACAAGCTTCTCTCCAGGACAAGCACTTGCAAGGCCTCTTGATACCCTTGAACTCTCCTAGAACCGAGAATAAAAAAGGTGGAAAGTGTAGAAGCATCCCTCTTCGAGCTGCTTTAAATATGGCTCGGCCGGGCAAAGTTTCGGGCAAAGTTTACGTTGCATACTTGCAGGCGGCTAAAAAGTTTGCTCTTGGCCGAATTCCCCGCTCCATTAGGCAACTTTTCGAGTGCCCCATGCTACCAAACAATACTGACAACAGCAGCTTAATCACCTGGACAGGACCTGGACAGGAGGGACCAAAAGGTGGACAAGGTCCAGGCCTTTATCGGCGACTGAATCTCGCTCGGATCGAAAGAGTTGCCCAGCCCGCGCAGGGAATTGAATGGAAGTGGATTTCTAATTAAATATATAGCGCACTTTGTGACAGTACATTTCCTGCATAATTAATGGGGCTCACTAGCGTAATTTTCCCCGGGGAGCAGCAGGGTTCGCTCATGAATTTCTTAGTAGAAACCCAGAGTGCGGAAAAGTTATTTTAGAGCCGCATTTCCAGGGAGGGCGGAATGCCATTAGAAAGTTTTGGGGGTCTGTGTAATCTATTCGGGACAGAATGTTGAACTCGATTCGATGTTTGGCCAACAGATGCTCGTTTGCATACCCGGAATGTATATACAACCAAATAGCAGATAGTTACTATAGCCTCTCGATGTATCTATGCCCTTGCAGGTCACGTTCGTACCGCGGAGATTCCAATTTTAATGCGCTGCTAACGCCGCTCACCTTTCTGGTCACGTACTTCAATTCGGGCGTGAATCCCCTGCTCTACGCCTTCCTGAGCCGCAATTTTCGCAAGGGCATGAAGGAGCTGCTGCTCTGCTCCTGGAAGAAGGGCAAGGGCAAGTCCTCCTCGAACTCCTCGATGCACCACAAGCGCAAGGCGCTGCAGGTGAGTGTTCTACGTTCCAGAGGCCTTTCTCTAATCTATGACGTAACCAGAGCACCCTCTCCCTCCCGTAGACCCACTCGCTGCCCACGGACACCACGCACATCGGCAACGAGCAGCTATGATGGCCGCGTGGCTGGCGGAGGCACCTCAGGCGCTTGGGACGCCGCTCCTAAGACCCTGCCTCAGGCACACTGCCCTCGAGGCTGCCCGACTGGCTAGCATATAACTTCATTGTGATTACGGAGGAGCCTCTGTCCCGGCTGGATAGAGTTAGCCAATTTTAAGCAAGGATTAACCCAAAACCGGAGCCAATACATGCATCTCCGGGAGCATGGCTCCGCAAGCTGTCAAGTTCTTAGGCTAAGATACTCATTTAAGTGCGATCCAATACGAACAAATAAATCGAAACGCAAAGATCATTACCGAGTGCAAATACCTATCCCTCTGCTGCATCATTGCAATTAACTTTCCAGCAGAGCCAGAGCCATTAATACCAGCAGAGAAATAATCTTATAGCTTTAGTATATATAACTTCTGAAATACGCAAAGCTAACTAGTAATAGTCCTGGTATATGGTGCTTTATTATCTCGTATTATATACCCTTAATTATGGAGTATAATAGGTAAGTAATCCCACTCCTTGGCTTGCTGATTTCTCCCTGTGTAGACACACAAACAGCGGAAATCAATCGGTCCTGGCAACTGGATGTATCCGCCACCGAAGCCCTTGGTGGTCCAAATTGCAAGTTGCGTCCGCAATTTATATCCTTTCTATCTATATAGCCCTGACTTGCGATATCTGATGACAAGCGTTTTATGGTCAGCCGGAGGACACGCTTCGTTGCGGCTGCCAAAAACAAAAATATGACACACAGAGGAGGACCCAGGACAGAGGAGAGAGGACCCAGGACAGAGGACAGAGGACCTAGGATCCAGGACGGAGGAGTCGGACTGCATTAAAAATGCTCCAATTGTTGGTCGAGTTTGTGCTAAGCCAGCATTTCGCCTCGCCACTCGGAGCTGGCTGGGAAAATTCTGCTGCAGTAAATTCACGAGGACCCGGGGTCCGTGGAAAACTCAATTACTAGGTCGGAGCGCCGACGTTGGCGCAAATTAAAAATCAAAAATCTCCGCAGAAGCTCTTGGAACCCGTTGTTTGCTTTGGCCATTTGTTTTTCACTCCAGCTTTCCCAGCTTCAGTTCATCCTGTGACCCTTTTCGGCCAAGCCTTTGTTATGCAAAGGACGAGCCGCGAACTGTGTCAAGTGGCGTCTGGAAAAGAATAGTCCCGAAACGGGTTTCCCAGTCGAGTGAGTCATTCGAGTGTGCGAGATTTTTCATAATTAAAGGCGGCTCGGGAGGCTGAGCCGCGGACTGACATAAATCATCGGCGAGTTGCAAAGTCGGAAAGCGCAGGAACTCAAGATAAGGACTCGTGATTTATGCATTTCTTATGTGTGTTTTGTGTCACAGGATCTGAGCAATAAAGTAAAAGCCCTTTACTCACCGGGAAATCCACTGCTCTATATATTCAAACGGTTAATGAAGTACCTAACATGTGTGTATTACTTGTATTTAAATAATAATAATAATGTAGCCGTATGGGAAATATATTTTTCTTAAAGATTTCTGAGATAGATTTTTACTCAAAAATCTTTGTACCCTTTTGTCCACTTCAAAGCTTAAATATTCCATCTAAATACCAGTAAAATAGGCAAAGCTTAGAAAATACATTTTCTTTAAAGAAATCTTAAATAGATTTTGACCCACAAAAGGTAGTTTCCTTTTGTCCACTTTAAAGCTTAAATATTCCATCTAAACTCCAGAAAAAATATGCAAAGCTTTTAAAATATATATTCTTTAAAGATTTCTCAGATGACCCACAAAACGTTGTTCCTTTTGTCTACTTTAAAGATCAAATATTACACATAAATATAATACTTGTACTTAAATAATAATACTGAAACCGTAAGAAAATATATATCTCATAATATATGTCTGGAGAATACATTTTCTTTAAAGAATTCTCTGATAGATTTTTACTTACAAAAATGTTTCCTTTTGTCCACTTTAAAGCTTAAATATTCCATCTAAACACCAGTAAAAATGGGCAAAGCTTCGAAAACTGCAACCTCTGCGAAAAGAGTGCCATTTATTTTTATGGCCACAATTATTTGTCTAGAATTGCTGAGTTGACTGTTTTGGCAGGCCGCATTCAAGCAAAGCTTTTTCCAATCTTGTTGGCCAAATAATAATAATTTAAATTTTTGTATTCAACATAGTTCACTTGGCTTATATTGAGCTGTGTTCTGGGATATCAAGGCATTCTGCTGCATTCTTGTTTGCTGTTGAAGCACACTTTTGGGCGGAGTTGGTCAATTAGTGCAGGCTATTTTAGGCCATCCACACACTGAACTGGGCCAGTAACAAAATGCTTGTAAAATCGCATTCAAGGTTCAGTACACAGGCCTTTACTGACAATCATAGAACCTCCCACCGAACCTACCCACAATATTCTAAGGATGAACTGTTTGCGCCTGTTTTCGACTCATTCAGGATAAGGCACTCAAGAGCACATACAACTGCAAGCAGGAGACTTTTATTTGGCATTTTTCTATTTGGAATCATTGGCCAGGAACTCAGGAAAGCTAGAAGTGAACAGGAAGGAAGTCTACAGACGAGGGCCTCAAAGCACAAATACCCTGATATTGAATATGCTCTCGACCTTTGCTATAAGTTAATATAACAATAAAATATTACCTTTTAAATTAGTGAAGTTCCTTTTCCCATTTAGTATGATTTTTTCTTCAATATTATATATTCAATATACTGCTAGGAAATAATACACATAAGAAGAACTGATGTTGCAACATATATACTCCTAAAAAGGCCAGTAACTTATTGTTAAAAGATTTAAAAAAATAAATTAAAAATGCTTGGACCAAGCTCTCAGAGCTGCAAACCAAGTGGCAGTGAAATCTAAATCTTTCTGTCCAAATCTAATCTCCTTCAAATGTCGAAGTGCTCTCACACATAAGGGGAAATTGAAAACTTGGCCAAAATAAAAAATACACACACCAGGCTCTCAGCTCCTGAGAGAAGCCAGCTGTCTATTGGCCGAAAGAATAAAATGGCAAGTCCTTGACAAAAATTCTCCATCATCATCTTTGTCTGGGGGGGAGTTTTGATATTTGTGTACATTTGTGGGGAATATATATAAGTGAAAGTGCCGATGCATTTGTGGCCAATAGTTGAGCCTGAAGAGCAAACTATCAGCCTAGAAAGAGGGCCAACTAAATAATAGTTTAGAGGCATTTATAGCTGAATAACAAAGCCTCGCAACCTTATTATTGATCAGGAGGAATTATTCATACATAAAGCTTTTAAGAGCAGCTCATTAGTGGAAAACCCCTGCCAGCTTGTCCCTGGACTCCTGAACGTGCCGAGGGCATAATTAACTGGGCGTCAATTTATGCAATGGCTTTTTAATTAAAACGCCAGGCGGCTTAGCTCATGGAAACTAAACTTGCTATTTGAATTTGTCATTAGGGGGCGGCGTCCAATACTTCATAGTTTCCCTGGGCCAGTGGCAAGTGGAAATTAATTGCAGGCCCGCAGCGGGAGGGGATTACGAGTTGCTCAAGTGAAAAATTACGACAGTCCTCAAAGTCAACTGCAACAAAGGACGAGGATGAAGACGCGGATGCGGATGAGGATGGGGATGGGGATGAGGATGAGGACATGAGGCGTGGGCAGGTGACCACCGCACTAAGCCGATTAGTTGTGTAAAAATAACAGGGAGCGTGTACCAATTTACCTAACGGCTTATGGCAATTAGTCGAACGGGTTACAGGATACAGGATGCAACTTTGATTCGGCTTTGTGAGAGTCCGCGCTGCGTTGCGTGGCGCTTAGACCGTGGGCGACCGTGGATAGGTTCTATTTTTAAACAGACCCACAGACCGCCCTCCTAGGCCGGGCTTCAATCTTGCGCAAACACAAACTTTGGCCATAGAGAAGCTAAGTGCCAAGTTGGCCCCAACAAGTGGCATGCAATTTGGCAGGATGGCAGGATGGCAGGACAACTGCCGACAGCAGAAAGTTCGTCCTGCTCCTTGTGTGTGTGTGCTCTCGAAATTAATCTGAATGAAATATATTAAGTGTAATGCCAAAGACAAATAAAACTTGCTGAAAACTTTCCACTCGCATTTTGGCCTTGGCCAAGAGCGATTGCATCTTGGGCCGAAAACAAGATAAATCTGCCTTACCTGATGGCTCAACCAACTGCCGACTTCTGCTAGCCTGGCTCTGGGTTTTTTCCTTTCCGATTTTTGTGCAATTTTTATTCAATTTGTGGGGGCCAATCTGGCCTGGATTGAGTGTGGGTTGGCCTGGCCCTGCCGGGGTCAAGCCACTGGCCAGAATAGTCTAGCCAGTACTGACTACCAGGCGCTCAGGCAAGCAGCAAGGACTCGAGATGGCCAGGTCAGTACTCAGCCTGCATGTATGCACATACACTCAATAAGGAATACACCCACTACTGACTGGCTGTATATAGGACACCCGACTGGAGCCAGGGAGTGACAGACAGTTATCTCGAGTGCAACAGCCGCTGAAGTTTGGCCAAAATTTGAATGTCGCTGCAGCCTGAGGAAGGCGAGTTGCTGGGAAATTTTAAATTCGACTTATAAAGTACTTAAGTTATTATGCTGGCCAGCAGGGCTGTTTAGCATTTCCGCTTCCGCTTGGCACAGCTGCGGCAGAGGCAGCCCCGACTCAGGGCAGTTTGCATTTTTCATGAGGCTCTGGCTCTGGCTCTGGCTCTGGCTCTGGCTCTGGCTCTGGCTCTGGCTCTGGCTCTGGCTCGGTGCAATTTGGATGCCAGCTCTCGGCCTTAAAGTTTGGCCCAATGAGCAAGGCAACTGGGGGGATGGGGCGGAGGCGGGCAGACGGAAACAAAACAAACTCTCGACCCTCCAATCCGGAAAGTGAAACCTTTTCGGGCGTCCTAAACGGATCTTTCCGACCCATGGCGGAGTTATTATTTTAGGATGCAGCAAATTGGATTTGATTGGGTAAATTTGTTGATTTTTAATTTGGCCCGAGAGTGACCCCTTCTATGTTAAATTAGTGAAAAGGGAGGGCCTGAGAGCCGGCCCTGAGCCGAGCGGCTGTATCCCGATAAGTGGGAGTTGTGAGAGTGAGAGCCTGGCCGGGCTAAAATCCTTCGATCATTATGTAAAGTAAGCTCGTTTTAAAAATAAAAGCTTATGGCTCTGGAAATTGCGCATACGCCGCATAAATCATTCGCCGTAAGCCGGCACCCGGAACGGAACGGAGACAGAGAGCCGTAATTCCGGACCCGGCCAACGCCATACGGCGTTCGTTGAAATACAAATTGCGCGGCTGGCCGCATTAATTGCGGCCCCATTGCCTCTGCGTTCACGTGTTTAACCTGCTTTTAATGCAATTAAAATGAAGCGGAAGCGGGCTTAATCCCCGCCCCACCTGTCGTACCATCGTTGAATTAAAACAAGCGGGCTTAAGCTTACATAGTCGGTGCTTATTATTACAATATCTTTTGGTTTCTACACGAATGTTAGCCACGAGCTGTCCAGATTCTTACTCTTACCAAGCCCTAGCCGCGGGACTAGGGCACTAAGCTATAGACTCCTTTGATTTGGGATTGTTAGCAGATGGTTTCTGTCTTAGGTTACTTCCTAGTGGGTCCTACTCTCTATTTACATGTCCACTCCAACAGTGGCTTAAACTACAAATGCATCTTTGGTCCAAACTACTTTTTGGGGCTTATTATCTTAGCCTAACTGCTCTTGCTCCTATGTACACACGGGCCACTGTGGCGCTACAGATAGACGAAGTGGCCCAGACCCTTGGCCGGGTTGTTGTTGACCGCCTCCGCCGTGAGCTTGGAGCCGGGATTGCCGTTCAGGTCCAGGGTCTCGGCCTCCGCGACGGGCATCAGCCGGCCGTAGACGCCCCCGGAGGCGTAGCGGGCGTTCATGTGGATGTCCAGCAGCTTCTTGTCCTTGCCCAGCGAGGAGAACGAGTGCGAGGCGGTGCGGATCTCGCGGATGTTGTACACGGGGCTGTAGGCACGGGCGGGCGACACGGTGACCATCGTCGTCGTCGTCGGGAGAGCGGGAGCGGGAGCGGGAGCAGGAGTTGGGTAGAAGTCGCGGCGCAGGGCGCACTCCGTGGAGTTGTCCGAGGAGCCGGAGCTGCTGGCGCACTCGTCCTCGTCCTCGGCATCCTCGCTGCTGCTGCGACTGCTGCAGCTGTGCAGATCCTCGGAGAGCGACAGGTCCGACTCCAGCGAGAGCTCCAGCAGACTGGTGGCGTCCTCCGCCGCAGCCGCCTCCGCAGCGGCCTGGCCAATGGCCTCGTTCAGGTTGGCCAGCAGCTGGCGGCGACGGGCGTAGTTGGGCGTGCGCCGCACCAGGAAGTGACAGCCCTCGCCGCGCTTCATCCGCTCCGCCTGGGTGCGCAGCGGCAGGTCGTCCGGATGCAGCTTGCGCTGGCACTCCTGTCCCGGACACACCTCGTACAGCGAGAAGCTCTCGACGGGCTCCGGCGAGCTGTAGCAGCCGAGGAGCAGCTGGAGCAGCTCGTCGCTGGTGGTCTCCTCGCTGATCACCAGCGACTTGTACTGGGAGCTCGGCTGCAGGGCAGATGTGTGGACGCGGATCAGGCCGCCCGGCTTGAGCTGCAGGCAGAAGCGGGACTCGCCCTTCGGGTGGCAGGCCTGCATGATGGCCGGCCGGGTGTCGTCGTCCAGCACCAGGATGGTCTTCACCCCAGCCCGGCGCACGGCCACCTCCATGGACAGGTAGAAGAGACGCGGATCCCGATGGCGCATCTTGAGGCTATTAGGGAATGAACAAGGAGAGATTTGGGTTAGTCTCTAGGTGGGTTTTCATTTGGCAAAGGCATTCACTTACCGTCTCAGCAGCATGGCAATCACCTCCTTGCTGGTTGTGTCCCACTGGATGCCCAGGGTCTTGTACTCGATGTCGATCTTCAGGCAGTTGGTGTACACCTTGATGGTGGTCTGTGGGCCAGAGAAAGAGCATCAGTCGATGGTGCACTTGGTAGGGGTATCTTAGCGAAGAACTCACCTGTGGCAGCTGCTCGTTGAGGCTGGAGTAGCTGGAGGCCCGCGAGGGAGTCCTCTGCAGATCCGACGGTGGCTCCGGGCTGCCGCACATGGAGCTGGCGCAGGAGGAGGCGTGGCTGGAGGAGCGCAGGGACACCGAGTCAGAGCGGTTGCGCAGCGGCGAGATTTGAACGTGCTTCAGCATCTGAAATAGGTAAATAATACAATATGCGGGTTAGTCAGGAGGTAATGGATGGGATTCTTTAGGTACTGTGTGATAAATGCTTCCTGGAACACTCAGTGCCTGCATGCCACACTTGCTGGAGTAGCAACATCCGTATTTACCAAGCCAAAGTCGATGGCACAGAAAGAAATACCTCAGGAAAAGGATAAGACCTATGAATACAGCTCATTGCCTTCAGGAAGCTGCTGGCCACAGCTAAAGTAATCTAGCTTGGATTTTAAGCCTTCTGGGAAACTTATTTGTGCTCTGTGTAGGTAAGTATATGGGCTCTCTCCTCCTCTCTCAAGCCTCCAAGGGAGGGACATCGCTTCCCCTTTTACAAAGCCCCGAGGCACGAATTTCCCTGATGAATGCAGCCACTTTCGGGCAGCAGCCAGCGCCCATTGAGGCATGCAAATGGAGGGGAAGACATTGAGGAGAAGTGTCCTCAGCCGGAGCAGCTCTTGAGGCCGCGGGCTGCGGGTTAGGAGGGGGAGATGTATTGAAATTAATAAAGGGCTCGCTGTGTCGCAGCCTCGCATCGCTGCGCCGTTCATGGCGCTGACAATGGGCCATGAAAGCGAAATGGGGCGTTCATCGGGGAAATCGCCGCCCTGACGTTTGATTGAAAGCCGTTCCATGCCCAGCCTTCCCTGAGATCCCTGGGCGCGGAGACACATCCCCAGCCAGGCGGGCATTGAGGCGTGCCGCTTTGTGAGCCGATTGCAGGCGGAAGTTGCTGGGATGGCCCGGCTCAACATCCGGTTATGCAATCCCCGCCATCTTGCAAGCTGCGTGGGCGTGTGTGTGGCCCAAGCATATGGTGGCAAGTATGGCAACTATATTTTGCCAGGCTCCGCTTTTAATTAAAATGTAAAAAAGGCAGCGGAAAGGGGGCAGCTATGATTGCGCGACTTTCACACGATTAATTAGAACCGGCTTCCAAGTAGCAGTTGCAGGGGCAGGCCCAGTCGGAGTCGCAGTCGGAGTCGCAGTGGAGCAAGTGAACCGTGGCGAGCCAGCATAAAATTTCAACGAGCACTGGAGCAATGCAAACGATACGAGCTCTGCGTCCAACGACGTGCACTGCGCCAGATTGTGAGTTGCGACTGGGGCCTGGGGGAACCAGGGGATTCCCCCTGGCCTGGAGCGGACTGGAGGCGGGAGGACCCGCTTGAGTGCCGACGTCTGCTACTCCCGCAATTAGCGGCTAATGTTGCAGAGTTTCTCGCGATGATGGCACTCGGGTCACTGCCAAATTGAACTCCCTGCCTCGCAGACCTCATCTTTATCGCAGGCACTCAGAGGAAATGCTTCGGGTTTCATAGATTTATATTACAGTGCCCAAGATGTACAGCCTTAAGGCTGCTTACTTAAGGTGCTTTTTAATTGCAACAAGTTCTTATAATTCCCAAGTTCTTACAGATAAAAAATATTCTTATAATTCCCAAGTGCGTGGTCTGTGCAGATTTATTTATTTTGAAGGTATTTGTATTTCTTTTAATATTTATCATTAAGAAATAAAATAAGCTAAACTACTTTAAAAGTATTTAAAAGTCCCTAAACTGTCTACCCTTTTATTTTTATAGTTCTCAAACTCCTTAAGTTCTGTGGGACATACCCTTATAACTCCCAAGTGCGTGGTCGGTGCAGACTTATTTATTTGCAAGGCATTTGTATTTCTTTTAATATTTATCATAAATAAATACAATAAACTTAACTACGTTAAAAGTATTTAAAAGTCCCTAAACTGTCTACCCTTTCATTCTTATAATTCTGAAACCCCTCAAGTTCTGTGGAACATACCCTTATAATTCTCAAGTGCGTGGTCAGTGCAGACTTATTTATTTGCAAGGCACTCGTATTTCTTTTAATATTTATCATAAATATGTACAATAAGATAAGCTACGTTAAAAGTATTTAAAAGTCCCGAAACTGTCTACCAGTATGCACCTTTAAATATTTCCTTTTTATGCTTATAATTCTCAAGTTCTTATATATACCAGATACTCTTATAATTCCCAAGTGCGTGGTCAATGCAGATTTATTTATTTTGAAAGTTTTTGTATTTATATTTATTAAAAATAAATACAATAAGCTAGTAACTGATATCTTTCACATCTAAAAAAAAGTCCCGGAACTGTCTATCAGTGTGCCCCTCTAAATATTTCCCTTTCATCCCGCTCATAGCTTACTCCATCGCAATTACGACGACGAGGAAAATGTTTGGAAAACACTTTGACGGAGAAGCTCCCCAAAGCTCGGACCAAAATCTGCCAGCAATAACTCAAAATGGAAGCAGAGCGAAGAAATAAATTAGGGGGACTGACAGACGCTTCTGAGATCCAAATTGCAAATCAAGCAAATTAATTCCAAACTCTACAAACAACAAGCTGAAATCGAATAAAGTGTAAGTAAGCCACTCACTCGAGGGCTTGGGGAGGAAATCCAGAAAATATCGTTAACGTGAAATTGAATTAGAAATTCGCATAAAATTTTAGGACCCTACACATGGCTGGTCATAAAAATTGAAAGAAACTGGAAAGGCCGCCCGACCAAGAGGGAAAATGTTAATAGGATCCGGATTGAGGTGCAAGAGGAAGGGCGGGGGATGAAGACCCCTCAGTGAGTGGGAATAAGTTAAGGATTTATGGTCATCGCCGTGGCACTTACTGGCCTGGTCAAGAACAACTCGCATTGAACTCTAATTGAGTTGCTTAGCCCTAGTTTGGCCACTGATAACATGGACATGTTACTCTACCCGAACTTTTCCAATTATGCCATAGAATCGAGAATCGCCGAAGGTCACAGGTCTGCCTGGCCCTTAAAGTGCCGCAGAAGTCGCATAAATTCCAGAAGGCAATGCACAGAGGCGACTCTGAAGGAGACTCTGAAGGAGACGGAGACGGAGCCGCAAGTAACTGCCAGACAGATATTACACAACTTACAACTGCTGGCTACAAACAAAGGCGGCCATAAAAGCCAGCTGGAGGCGGGAGATGGCCAGAACTGGCGAGGAATGTTTTAATTTTAAGTTTCTCCCCAAGGAAGTCGTAACCTCCGCCGCCGAGTGCGATGACAGCTTGGGAACAGGTTACTGCTGATTTCGGGGCTTGTAAATATATTCTTATAAAATTATAGCACACTCAAGCACCTCTTTAAAGTAAGTTTAAATAATTTGTAATATTTTATAATCACATCTTCCTGCTCAGGTTCCCATCTCTAGTCAGAACAGACCTTGCTGAGATTGATACAAATTGCAGCCCTGACATTCGGCGAGAATAAATGTCCTTGAACTTGTTGCGAGTTTGTAGTTACCGATACACACTTGAAACTTTATCAGTAGAAGTCCTTTATCATTTTCACACATTCGAGGCCGAAAGGATTATTGATTGAATCAGCCGGCCAGCTACGGAATACTTTCATGGCCAGCAGACTAGAAAAGGGTCCAAAGGCAGAGTGAATATTTCCATCGAGGAACAAGGAAAGATACTTTAAGCCCGCCCTCCCACTTGGCTCCCCTCGGAACGCCTCTGATAAGATTTGACTGTCATGTTACGCTGGCTTTATTAATCAAAGACAGCAGCCGAAGCTGGAGCCGGGCCAGTGACAACAACCTCAGAGCATTTGCCAAATGTGGCCATCACCGCCGACGCCATCGCCATAGCCATCGCCATGATTGTCATTGTCAGACTGGCTGACTGGCTGACTGCCTGGCTGGCTGGAGAAAAATGTTGCAGGAGATGAAAAATAGCAGACAAAACTCACACGACAAAGGGGCAAATGCAACAGGGCAGAAGAATCATGAAGACACAAAAGCCAAATGTCTGCCAGATAATTTGTTCCCAGCCAGACGAGCAAATGAGTCGCATTCTGGCAAGGATGTTGTGCTCCTCCATGGACCAGGTCAAGCTGACAGATAGCCATCGACTGGATGGGAGGTATTTCATTTCGGTATATAGTTGACCACTGGCATTGGTCATTAATTCAGCGATTCTATGCAAATGAAATCTGTTCAATGGGGTATTAAATATTTACCAGCAAATAAAACTGCGGAACTGTTTGGCTTTTGACTCGGTAAAAGCCAATATGTAGGCCAGATATAAACCTGCATGCTTAATGCAGCAGCTGTCATATGAGGGATAATTCGCATAAAAATTGGTACCATGTTTACCCCATAATTCATATAATCCATTCCACATTTTACTACAAAACCATTGATCAAATTGGCTTGGAAAAGTCAATTAAGTTAACCGTTTTTATGGCGAATGGCTAGCTGGGGGTTTCCCTTTTGGCGGTATTGTTCTAGCTCTTTTTGCCTCGATACCCAGCCAAGCATTGCCAGAGATTTTTCTTTTTTCCATGGCGGTTTTCCTTTTTTCATTTACTTTGCGTATTCTTAGTTGAGTGATTTTTGATGTTTCGCTTTACGGTTAATTTATGCGCAGCTAGGTTGTATTTTTTTATTTTTCCACAGACGCTGCTTCTATTTATAGGCTATGGGTTAATAGGTTTATGGAAAAACCCGCTAAGTAGCTAAGTTATGATAAATAAACATTCGGGCAAATTAAAACAAACAACGAAATGGAAAAAACTGTGCAAACTATTCCAGTAATTGCAACTGCCAGCCATAAAATAAGAACCTCAAAAAAGTGGGTAAAAAGTTAGTTAGAATAAGTGCCTCTGTCTGGCTAGCATTTATAATTTTAGCTTAAGCTCCTATTTATTTATTTATCTTTGGCGGCACTAAGCCTCCCTCCTGACCATTTTTTACGGCCTGCTGTCTGCTTTTTGTAAGCCGCTTAGCCCGGCACTTTTTTCATGTTGCATAGTGCATGTTCGCACCGAAAGTCACACACAAAAATTAAATTAAGTTGTAGTTTAAATCAACTTTGTGGGCTGGGCTCCGGATTGTTTGCCTGGGGTCCTTTGTTTTATTTGAAATTAGAAAGCATTACCCAGGCGGGGCTCCTCATTAAAATGTCGGAGGAGCCAGCACTGGGTGCCAAGTGGGGATGCAGGTGGCTGAGCACTGGAGCTGGACACTGGATGCGGTCCCAGCTCCAAGGCTGCTGGCCAGGAATAGAAATAGAATCAAAAGGGCCAAAAGGTAAGCAACTCGTGCATGAAGCGGAATTAAGAGTAACACGGGCAACAAAGCGCAGTAGCTGCTGCAAGGGCTCGCAGCAGCGCAGCGAATTAAACATCTTCCTTTGTTCCCTCAGGGCACACTGGGACCAGGCTCTATTATTTCGAGTTACAAATAAGATAATAAATGGATGGAAAAATACAAAAATTCTCTTCTTATTCGCCTAATATCACTTGATCTAAATGCAATCATTTGAAGCATTATTTAGAATATATATACATTTTAAGTACATGCAAAATATCCTCTAATTTATGGTAATTTCTTGCTTGGTAAGGAGTCACCTTATAAATAAGCCAGGAAGCAGCTGCATTTCTGAATTTTCTGTAGGATAACAATAGTTGGATAAAAAATACAAAAATGCAGTTCTTATTTTCCTAATATCACTTGATCTATATACAATCATTCTAGACACTTTACATTTTAAGATACCCTCTAATTTATGGTAATTTCTCGCCTGGTAAGGACTCACTGCGATCCTTGTAAATAAGCCAGAAAGCAGCTGCATTTCTATATTTTCTGTGGGGTAATAATAAATGGATGAATCCAAAAAATCAGTTCTTATTCTCCCAATATCACTTGATCTATATACAATCATTCTAGACATTTTACATTTTAGGTACATGCAAAATCTCCTCTAATTTATGGTAATTTCTCGCCTGGTAAGGACTCACTGCGATCCTTATTAATAAGCCAGAAAGCAGCTGCATTTCTGAATTTTCTGTGGGGTAACAATAATTGGATAAAAAATCCAAAAATTCAGTTCTTATTCTCCAAATTTCACTTGATCTATATGAAATCATTCTAGGCACTTTACACTTTAGGTACATGCTAAATCTCCTCTAATTTATGGTAATTTGCCTGTTATTCCGAGTTAAAAATATAATAATAAATGGATAAAAAAATACAAAAATTCAGTTCTTATTCTCCCAATATCACTCGATCTATATACAATCATTCTAGACACATTACATTTTAAGTACATACAAAATCTCTAATTTATGGTAGTTTCTCGCCTGGTTAGGACTCACTGCGATCCTTATAAATAAGCCAGAAAGCAGCTGCATTTCTGAATTTTCCGTGGGGTAACAATAATTGTATAAAAAATACAAACATTCAGTTCTTATTCACCTAATATCAGTTGATCTATATACAATCATTCTAGACACTTTACATTTTAGATACATGCAAAATCTGCTCTAATTTATGGTAATTTCTCGCCTGGTTAGGACTCACTGCGATCCTTATAAATAAGCCAGAAAGCAGCTGCATTTCTGAATTTTCCTCCCCGCTTCCCCGCCCGCTTCGGGGCTCCAATTGTTTCATCATTTTCCGACTATTTCCCAGCTCGGGGCACAATTTTTGGCATATTTAAGCGACGCCCTGGCGTCCTGGCGAGGTATGCTGGTCCGCCCGCCCTACCCTACCCCACTAACCCGCCCAGTTATTATGCAAAACAAGAGCGAGCGGATTAACATGCCATCAGTGAGCTGCCCAGAGGGGTGGGGAATTATGTTTCGGAAATTATGTAAGCACAAAGTGAGATATAAGCGGCGGGGGGTGCCTGGCACAGGATGCAGTCCGGCAGGACTGCAGGACTTGCGTAGATGTTGTCGCCCTGTCAAGGCTGCACACGTGACGCGGGCCCCGCTCACATGTCATGCCCTGACAGCAGAAATAATTTCCAATTATTTAGAGCATACTTTTGGGCAGCCCATTTTCCATTAACTCGCCTCAGCCCCCCCTCCTCGTGTTAAAATTTGCGGTCAACTGATGTTGGTTTTCGCTGGTGCCTCCCGCGGGGGCATTTGCTGCGTTTTTGTGCCACCTAATCATTTGCATACATCGCTGGGTTTCGCTGGGGATTTATGGCCAGATCGATGGGACAGACATATGTTATGCATGCGCAGATGTCGGAAGAGCCGTAAGTTTCCGGATAAGCCGGCCCTTCCTGGCCAGGAAGCATAAAAAATTAATCTATTGTTAGCCCAACTGCAGCCCCATTGTTTGCTGGACAAACTTCGTTAGAGTCTGGCTTTGTAAATCGTTACAGAATGAAACCCAAATGGTATGCAGCTTACACAATGCATGGACTACAATTTCCGCACAGAATTTCCATCATTTTTCCAGGACTGCCCCGGCCACGCCCCCTCTAGGATGGCTCATAAATTGCACATTTTAAAAGTGTCGTAAATTTTGCGTAGGTGCGAGAGTCAACTATGAAATTGAATCGAATGCAGCACACTCACACACCCAGAAACACTCGGAGGACACGTGCCCTGCCTCACACATACACACACACACACAGAGGCCAGGTTAAGGAGGCACGCGCAATTTGCCATTGCATACTTTGCAGCGAAAGTTTCGGGGCTCTGCCATAAATTCAGGTGGCACTCCTGCAGCATATGTGGAGCTGGGCCGGAGAGGTGTGCCAGAAGAGTTAGAGCCCTGCTAATAATTGCACATGATTTCGCGGGCATGAGTTACGATACTTTCGGGATAATTAATAAACAAAATGGGAGAGGAAATGTGCTAGTGACAAGCTAGAGACTGTTTACTGCAGGCTTTGTATCCCTTCTTTATGTAACCTTAATTTATTATTATTACTATTAATAATGCAGGCTTTGTATCCCTTTTTTAAGTAACCTTAGTTTATTATTATTACTATCAATAATGCTCTAATCAGCACAATCACTTGCCATCTCCTGGCACGCTTTGATCACTTATTTTCATAGCCTTTAATCACTCAATAACTCCACAAATGTCAACTGGGAGCTGGCCTAAACCAGTTAAGTGTCTCCGGAAACGACAGATACGCACTTAGCCAGCCTGGAGGTACTCCTCCTCCAGCCATCCTCGCTAACGAGTTCGACTCGAGGGGCCTGGAGTCGGGAAAGCGGGCTATTATAGTGCATCCTTGACAGAGGCGGCAAACAGGAAGTCGAATTGGAAGAAATCACTTCCCGCTCATTAAGAGACTCTAGGGAGCAGGGGGAATGAAGACTTTTCCAGCCACTTCCGTTGGACAACCTGCTGTTGTTGGTTGTTGGGTGGAAACGTGTTCCAGGCCAAGGAATTTGCCTGCTGCATAAATTCTTTCGATATGATTTATGGCTGCTGCGATGCTTTTTCCCTCGTTCCATGTCACAAACTGGTTCGAAACGCATTCGCCATCCGGTAGCCGGTAGCCAAGAGGCAGCCAAGAGAATCAGAAAAACAGACAAACAGAAAATACCAGCGGTATGCTAAATAATGCTGGATATGTCTAAGCATTTAAATTGTTGTCTTGTGGTCTATATTTACTGCGGTGCCGAAGGGGGAGGCGCTGCTGATTCGATTATCCGCTTGCGTCACAGCAATCAGAGGCGGGATAATTGCACTCCTGCCGCAGACACATCCCATGCCCATCCATGGCTCATCCTGCTCTCTGCCCATTTTGGCAATTCCTCAACCTGCACGTGCCACCAATTCTGAGAGGGAGCTCCGGGAGGGCGGCTCAACATGTTGCCACTTTTGTGGCAGCCCCAATTTCTTAACCTCAAGGAGACTTGGGCTTTTACACAGCAAGAAACTCCCAGCAAACTTCAGACACAAGTCGCGGCAAGGCAACCGTAAAATATTAATTACTTAATATATTAAATACATTGTTGCAGTACCTCTAAGTAGTGCCAAATATGTAGGCACTTAAGCCCTTATTAAATAGTTACTAGTTTCTGGGCTCTTTCCTGTGCCGCACTGGCTCCCCTGGGCCCCGAGCGAAATTCGTTAATAAGTTTTCCTAACCACACCTCTACACACACACACACACTCGAGCCAAGCAAGGAAACGAGGGTTCTGGGTTGGGCTGGGGAAATTGAAGCCGACAGTCGACACCCATTTTCCCTCGCTTCCTACGCCGAGTTTTTTGGGGGATTCGGTGCGTGTGGAAAGCAGGAAATGTAAACATTAATAGCGCCATGTGGGGAACGGAAATTCAATTAGATGGCAATGAGAATATTTAACTGTAAGTTGCCCGGAGAATGCGGAAGCAACTGCAGCGTAGGTAGGCTCTGGGAACTAAAAACTGGGAAAATGAGAGCCCCGGCTGCAGCTCCGCCATTTACCTAATTAAAATCCAAGGCATTCCATTTGTTCCTGCCAGAGAGAGAGAGTGAAAAAACCTTAAAGGACAAATATTTTAAATATCCCTCTGTCCGCACTCTGGCCATTTTCGCTTCGGGCTTCCCTTTGTCTCGGGCTCTATTTGCTGTCAAATTATTTGCCCAGGAATTTAAGACTATTAAAAGAGGGACAACATCGCGTCCAGGCGCCGTCGCATTACGCAAAATGTATATGAGTGCTTTTCGAAAATACATACAGATGCCGGGGTTTGCATGGGCCTGGGCCGCGAACAGAGCCAACAAAGGCCCTAACACAAGCCTCGACTCAAAGGTAAACAAAAGCCGCCAAAGGAGCCCGGCAAACCCAAGTTAGGGCGGCGTAATCTGGGGCAAGACGAGAGACGAAAGACCCACCAAAAAAAAAGGGAAAAAAATCAACAAAGGAGCAGGCGGGGACAAAGAGGGGATCCTGCGCCATCTCGGCTATTAATTTTTATTTGCCCTGTCATTTCAGGCAGTCCGGACAGCCGGCCTGTTGCTAAGCTCAGAGCAGCTCGAATTACCTTATAAATAGTTTTCTCGGCTAGTAAAAGTCGCTAAAGAGCCATCTGTGCTTACCTGCAACGAAAAGGGAAATGAGAAAATTCGTTAGGAAACTAGGATAAGATGGGTTAAGGATACTGTGCTTGAATATATAATAAGGTGATATGGCCCAGAATTTGTTCAAATTTTGTATGAATTTCGAACTCAGATAAGATGGGGTAAGGTGCTGTACTGTGCTTGCCAACTTGAATATATAATAAACAACAGAAGCCTAAAACAAACAGAATCATATATTAAATATAGAAACGGATTCGATTTATTGTAAATCTTAAAACGATGAGCTCTAGAGTCCAGTAACAAAATTGGTATTAACAATATATTTAGAACTAAGAAACAATTGAAGAATGTGTGTCCGAAATTAGATGGTGCAATATTTCCATCGACCAACTCTACTCAATGTTGTACTTATTATTTGAAATTGATCTTCGAAATAAATAAATAAAATGATAATAATATGATATGGCCCAGAATTTGTTCAAATTTTGCGAACCCTTCTCCAGCTCCAACTCTCAACTACATATATTTCCCAGCGCATTAATCAATCCCAGGGATCGCCCCATGCTAAGTGCAACCTGCCACTGCAACTGTTTCCGCGGCCAGTTTCCCAGTTTCCCAGGGCCACGCGACAGCTGCCACTGGGTGCGCATTATGAAAAACCATATGAGAAAATCTGCCAAAAACAAAAAAGACTCTTCTGAGTATCTGAACAGCAGCAGCAGCACAGCAATCTGGCCACGCACATATGCTTTCGCCACGCCGACTCGCATCCATGGGATACACTTGATCCGGCGAGTGGAAGCTGAGCTGGCAGCTGACTTGCAGTCCTTCCCTGGATAGCTGGCTAGCTGGATAGCTGGGTAGCTGGAGAGCAGATAGCGCAGATAGCGCAGTGTGGGAATTCGCCATGAGAAACCTCGCCTCCGAGTCCCAGCAGCTGCCGAGTTCTGAGTTCTGTGGAGGTAGCAGGTAGCAGCAGCGGCTGCGACTGCACAACATGTGGAAAATGCAGCAGGGAAATGGGGTTGTTGTTTTTCCTGGCACTCAGAAATCCGGTTCGGTACGTTTGATTTTGTGGAGCCATTTAAATAAATGCGAGCATCGTCTCCATTCCCAAAATGTGGTGTTTATGGGCTCGGATTTGAGTTTCGTTGGATGCAAATGCCGTTTCCTCTTCCGGCTCCTTCTCAGAGTTCAGGGGTCAGCTGCTAACAAGATGCATTTAGCCGGCATTGAGCGACCTTTGTCTTGGAATAACGCCCACAGAATGTGAACAAGAGGTGTGAAAAGAGGTGTGCCGACTGCGGCTTCTCAGGTCTTATCTTTCCAGGTAAGGGCTCAGAGTTGTCAGTGCAAGATTGATGCAACAGCGTAGGTTGAGGCAACTTTAGGGCCTAAAATCTACTCACCCTTTAAGGTAAGATACTATCGAAAGAGTGTTGCATAATCTCTGTAGAATTTCGGGGCTTTGCCTCTACTTATTTGTTAATAAGGTCTCACAATCCCCTTCCTGTAACCAGTTTGCCTTTATGTTCAATCACGATAAGAACCATTATGTCTCCTTTTGGTTATCATCCAGTTCTTTATTGGCCTCAACTCGCTTTTTATTCGTTATGCCCTCAAAAGCGGGGCATATAAGTTTAGAATCATGTTTAGCACTAATCCCATTATATCTAGATTCAACAGTCATTACACAAACTGCGTCATCTCCCTTTTTTTGTAAGACTTTTGTTCGGACTTCCTCATTCCCGAATGGCCATAACTTTTATTGCCTTTCGGCCAATCAGCTTCCCAGTTTCCCTTTCACTTGATGGAATCTCCTCATTTATCAATTAGTAGCTCTCACACTGTGACTCCTTCAGGGGCCTACTTCCTGTCGGAAAAGAGTGGAACTCAGACCCAGATTCAATGGTTTTTGTTCAATTTTTTTAGTGGCAAATTGAGGGGAATTTATGGAGCGTTCAGAGAGTGTTTGGTAAGCGATATTTTGTCAACTCGACAATTTGTCGGCATGAGTGGACAGAAACCCAGAATCCTTTGTATTCCAGGCCATATCGCAGACATTCCGATCTGTGTACATTGTGGGCCGTGCCGGACAGGAAGCCGATTGTGTGTGAGTCTGCGCAGCCCAGAAAATATGTTTTTGTGTAACTATTCCATTCAGCCGGCCATAAATTACCAAAAGCCGGGCCTGGCCCCGGGCCGAACTGGCAAAAAGTCAATTTTCTAGTGCTTTAATGAGATCCGGCTGTAGCCTGCCTGCCATCTTCCCTTTGGCCGGGTTTCTTGGGAACTGCAAATTAAACTAAACTAGTTCTCGGTTTTCCGAATTCCGAATTTCTGCCAGCCAAGTACTAATGGAATTACGCGGGAAATGTATTCGGCCCGGGACTTGTGTTTGACTCGGGCTCGGCATCCGAGTTTAGGCCAAATTAAGTTCAACTGCGGCCCGCTAATGGCTTCGGCCCGAACTGGGCTTCTGTGCGGCAAACGAAATTAACATTTTTGCCTATCAGACTGAGTGTGCTATGTTCTGTCGCCGATTATCTCGGGCTTCTGGCCCATAGTTTAGGCCCAGCTAATGCTGCAAGGCAACAAGTTGGCCAGGGAAGACGACAATTCGCGGAAAATGTGGCCCAACAAGTAGGACCAAGATAGAGGTGGCAACAGACTATGGAAGTCTCTAAAAGCTTATTGATCAGAGATAAAAAGTTGCTTAAATTAAGTTAAGCATGTATATTAATATTAGTTTATTATTTTTAGCTTACTTTAGCAAGCAGGTAGAAGTTAAAAACCATTATAAATGCTTCAATTAATATAGCTCTCTGACTAGTCACGCGACCATCTCTAGACCCAGTGACTAACAAAGCATCAAGTACACTTTAAAAGCTTACTGATCAGAGATAAAGAGCTGCTTAAGTTAAGAAGCATGTTAGTTAATATTAGTTTATTATTTCTAGCTTACTTTAGCAAGCAGGTAGAAGTTAAAATCCATTATAAATGCTACAATTAATATAGTTATCTGGCTAACTAAGCATAAAGTACACTTTAAAAGCTTATTGATCAGAGATAGAAAGCTACTTAAGTTAAGTAAAGCATGTATTTTAATATTAGGTTATTATTTTCAGCATGTTTAAGGAAGAGAGCATGTTAGTTAATATTAGTTATTATTTTTAGATTGCTTAAGAAAGAATGTAGAAGCTAAAAACCATTTTAAATGCTACAAATAATGTAGTTCTCTGGCTAGTCATGCGAACTTCTCTAGACCGAGTGACTAACTAAGCAAAGCTAAAGCTTATATATCACAGAAAAAGAGCTGTTTAAGCTAAGAAGTATTTAAGTTTAGTTTCTTATTTTTAACTTGTTTAAGGAAGAAAGCATGTTAGTTTATATTAGTTATTATGTTTAGCTTGCTTAAGAAAAATGGTAGAAGTTATAAGTGCTACAATTAATGTAGTTCTCTGGCTGGCTAGTCACGCGACTATCTCTAGGACCAGTGACTAACTAAGTACACTGACTAGGGCTGTGTGTGGAGGGGCCTAAGGGGGAGGGCAAACAACGTCTCCATCTCGCGGCTATTTGTCAAGCTTTGACATAGCCGCCGCCGCCGTCGCTTTGACGCAGCACGCGTCGCATCGCCGCCGCTGCCGCTGTCAGCGCGAAGTCGCAGATGCACGCAGGCCGCACTTAGCTGCATTTTGCTGGCGGTCTTTGACTCGTTGGGGCTTTCCTAGCGCTTTTCCGCGTCCAGTGGCGGGGCAGGTGGCTGATCGGCCAGAAGGTGATTGCCCCGTCAGGTTGCTGGCATTACGCCGGGCAAAGTGACTGGCAGGCAGCAGCCTCCGACTCGATGGGCAGGCAAAAAGTTGCGACTCCGGTATTTAGTGCAAATATGCTGGCCGCTGGCCGCCGGCCGATGATGCATTAACTGTTAATGCCTGCCCCTGACATCTTCCTGGCCATGTCGGAAGCACACACATACACACAGGCATATGGCATATGGCGAGTGAGCAGGAAAATAAAAACATATTCCCGATGCAGGGGAAAAACCACAGTGGAGGCGGGGCGGGGAAATCTCGATATGACACTCAATTAAACTCAATTGTTGTTCAATTAATTAATCAATTATGCATTTTCATACTGCACACTATATTTATTTTATTTATTTCGCTGTAGAACAGATTTATTTGGGCTCGAATGAATATTGCAATGACAATGAACTGGAGACCTTGGACTATGGGATGCCTCATGTAATCTGTCAGATAAAAATAATAAAGGCTTACTTTCTTCATGGGAGATTATTTAAAATGAAGTCTATAGATTTTCCTTCCCAGAAGTGTATTCAGAAGCCTTCAACGCCCTTCATTTGCATAAAAATCTGTCAGCTGGCTGCGCTTATTGTTGAAATTAATTAAACGCCGCTTTATGCAGGCCAGTGATTAACACAAAGAGCCATCTCCTTGCTTTAAATATTTCACTCCATTTTTTAGTGGCATTGGTTCCGCAACAAAAAAATATGGCTTCATAAATCTGTTAAAGTCCTGTCATATTTCATTGAGGTTTCGAGCGCTTGCCGCCTCATAAATTTAAAATATAATAAAATAAGAGCAAACTTAAAGCACACAGCGGTTAAATCTAGAAATTCACATAAAGCTTTCAGCTCGGGGCGGAAATTATGAATTCAGAGCAGAGTTCTCGATTTATTTCACTTCGCTTTTGGCCGCTTACACAATTACAAAAAGCAAACACAATTTCGATTTCAGGTTTTCCTGGAAGCGGGCCAGGTATTGTTCTACACTTTTTTTGATGTCAATAAATTATTGCCACATCGGTTTAACGGCGAAATGCTTTTCCCATTTATTTGTAGATAATTTCCATCGTCCCCCGCCAAATTGCAGTTCGCAAAACCATTCAAATTCTAGACAAAGAGCTTCGAAAATTTCCCAGTCTCGAGCCAAGGCAAGGCCGCTCATTGTGTCCGCTGAGCAACGCATTTAGCTGGGTTCTCCCCTTAAACAAATTGCACATTTGTTTCGGATAAATCAGCTAAAAATACAGGCCTGTCCCCCCGTCACAACAGCCTCCAACCTCGAACTAATCATAAGATATGTGCACAAGGCCGTAAAAAACAATGGGGCCCCCATCTCCCCCACTGCAACTGCAGCTCCCCCAACTCTGGAGCGGATTCCGGGAAGAGGCCTGCCTCGCCCTAATGAAGTTATGAGCTCGTCCGGGGGATGGAATATGTATTTTCGTGCATATATATATATATTCCTCAAAAGCGCTGAAAGGGCTTCCACTTAAGCGCCGACAATTAATATCTTCCATATTTCTTAGCTGCCTTTTGTTTACTCGAGTGCCGATTAAGTTGTTTTAATATTAGAGAGAGGTCCGCTGCTATATTTTTATATTTATCTCGCAGAGAAAGCGGGGGCCTTGTGCCCATTGGATGCCCGATAAGCACTACGAACTCCAGCTTGCTCACTTCCATTTGTGGGGCAGCAGAGGCTGGTATTTATAGGACTCTATCTGAGAGCAAATAAAACTGAAAACCGAAGAAAAATTGATCTTGTTTTTTCCTAAAAGCCCTGCAAGGGGCACAAATCATGGGGCCAGAAAACTGGCAACTGGCAAGTGGCAAGTGGCAAATGCCCGACTACCAACTTCCAGCGGGGCCGCAATCTCGGCCGAAAATGGGAACAACGAAAAAACAATGGGCCAGCAATGTTAACCCAAGCCGATTCCCACACGAATTTGCAAAACGCACAATTAAGTCGCCTGGGAGAGGACCCTGGCTGGCTTCCTGCCACTGCCCCGGCCCCTGTCCCGCCTCTTGGCCAAAGTGCTGCATGATGTGCCAACGAAGACGTCAAGTTGTCACTTGGCAGCAGTGGCCGAGTATCCGAGTATCTGAGTATCCGAGTATCCAGCTGCAACGGCCTTTAAGTTGGTTAATTTGTCAAGAGCGGCCAGAATGGGGGGAGGAAAAAAAATGCAGTTCTGTGGAGAGTCCTTCAGTTGGGTCCCGGGATGTCTGCGCCAAGTGTTTGCATTTAGCCGGCCTGGCACTGACTGATGTACAGAAATTAATCACGCTCAAATAGAGCTCCAATTCGCTTTTTTCTTCAGCTCAGCCCTTTGTTTTTTATAAACCCTTTTTCGGCCGTAATCCGGACGGTTTCCGGCCCTTGGCAAGAGTGCCCCCGACCAACGGGTGTTACACGCATATCGATTACCAGGTAGGGCTTAAAGCCAGAAGTTCCCAGCGAGTGAGAGTTGCAGTTAATGAATCCCGACTTGTCCACTTGCCTGCTTGCAGAAGGCAAAAAGTGAGTCAATCAACTTTTAGCCCCAACATTCCGCATTCCCACAGTACATCCCGAGTGCAGGCCGGGTACGAATTCCTGTCCCAGGATGGGAGCTACAAGCTGGGAACAGAGACCACTTGCGGTTGCATTCTGCGGTTAGTGCGAGCATCCACATTCTGGCCAAAGAAGACCAGGCCAAGCTGGGAGCGGCGTGAGAGTTAGTGCCCCGCCAGGTGGTGGGTGGAATGGAGGCACGTGTTGCATCCGGAGAACGATTTCCCGATAAGCCCCCAGCCGTGGGATCTCCGCTCGAACGAAAGTTTACGAGCCTCGGGCTCGAAATGAAAGGTTAACAGAAGCTACTGCGGGCTGACCCTAATGGATCATCCGATCTAGTGGAAAAAGTGAGAAAAGTGGGAAAGCGAAGGGAAGGGGCCCCACACTTTGACAAAAGAAAGTCCGAGCCAAACCTTGATTGACCATAAAACGGGCTAAAAGCATCTAAAGAGGCTCTGGCACTCAGATAACCCGGCTAAGACCCTCTAGAGTAGAATAAGCTTAAGGTATTTGCATGTGCGAAGGCAACTTCGATTAGCACAAGCTGCGAGCATTTTCTCGGTAATCATCTCGTATTCAAATCTTGCAAATGACTAACACCTGCTTCGCTGGAAGCCAACTGAATAGCGAATCACTTAACACAAATTCCTCAATATCTAATCATTCCGCGGACCCATTCACACTGGCAGTTTTGGAGAGAGAAAACCAGTCGCCACATAAAGCCAGATAATTGTTTTACGGACTCCATTTCACAGTTGCCGAACGCAAGCAAACAGTTAACAGACTCTGTGTACTTTGGTTTTTTTGTTAATTAATTGTTAACAAAACGAAGTGTCAACAAAAAATATCCCGCGGGTAGAAGCGCCAACTTACTCTTTTTGCTGACACTGTGCCATCATTTATAATAATAACGAAGCCTTTTATTATTTTTGCATTTCGCCTCTGTACTTGTTTATCGAATACACCCTTTAAAGTCGCTGACTAAGTATGATTTTCGCTGTAATTTAGCCAAGTTAGCACGAAACGCTAAACGAGGTTGCCGTGCATAACCAACTCGGCGGCTACTGTAGCCCCGAAAAAAACCCCGATTCGAGCCTGTATTCAATTCAATTGAATTCGAATACTTTTGAGTTTGTAGTCCCAACAAAATGTGTTGCCAACGCCTCATTGACTTGCAAATTATTTGAAATTTGCTTATGACACGGCTGACAACTGAAAGAGTTGGGGGAGTCGCTTGGCCAGAGTCCGGGTGGCACAGTTTTATGGCAATTTCTAAACAATTCTTTGCCGATTGTCAATGCGCGGGAGTGGCTTTGATTCGATGGCGAAACAATAGATCGTAGAGTATAACTATATATGGAAGTCAGCCGACTTCCTCAAGCCATAAACCCGTGCATATATTACAGATATATCAGAGATTTGTACACAGATTGACCGCTGAGAGGTAGGTTTAAAATAAAAGCGAATAAGCCATAAAGCCAACCACCGATCATATACATTTTCAGCTGAAAACTAAGAGATCTTCTTACTAAAAACTCCACAGCCTGAGACATCTCACTTAGCCCGTTCCACCGCTTAGTACGAATTGAGCCATAAGCATGCTGGCCAAATCCAAGAGCCTAGATCTCTTAAAAGAGATAAATGAACCTCTGGGCAGCCCACCCTAGATTTCCTCCATTAATCAATGGATCGCGGCTAGCTGCTTCCCTACGTGGGTGCAATATGGAACTCAAATGAGGCGAGTATCCTTTCATAGCCCACGTATCTGTCTCGGGCCTAGTGGAAATATCCCTAAAACACGGATACTCAGATCCTCCATGTTTCCAACAGGCGCTAGACCGAGGAAACCGCACTTGACAGGAACTCAGCTCAGGAGCAGGTAGGCCCGAAAGCGAATCTCTCACGTAGAAGCCAGGATGGGTTCCCCTAAGACCCTGAGACCCCTGAGGGGCATTGTTCGCGTGCATTTCCTGATTTTTAATTAGCCAAATAGAGCCCCGGACAAAGACAACAAGTTGTACAAACGCTTATCCCGGGGATGAGGGACGTGCCTGGCATTTGGCATTTACTGGGTACTCCTCAGTGACCAAGACAAAGTACTCTCACACTCCGGACTCCGAGGAGAGACAGGAAATTAATTCAATATCAATATCGCGGCGGGTGCGACGAACTCCGAGGAAATTGCCAGAAAGTGATGTGGAAAACCACCGCAGTTTGGAAATCTTATAATCGCCC
This sequence comes from Drosophila pectinifera, assembly GCA_008042775.1. Classification (NCBI taxonomy): domain Eukaryota; kingdom Metazoa; phylum Arthropoda; class Insecta; order Diptera; family Drosophilidae; genus Drosophila; species Drosophila pectinifera. Next base: position 38,986 of record VNKC01005276.1, read on the forward strand.
CAACCGCCTCTGGACACTGCGAATTTCCCCAGTCACCATCACATGTTCCGAGTCAGGGCCTTGGCATCATCACTTGAATACGCGCCTTCGTCTGGCGGAAAATAATAACTTTTTATTGTTTCTCTTCCCTTGAGATCTGTACGTAGAATTTGCGTTAATTAGCAGCAACTTCCAGGGAGCTGGGAGCTACAGAAGCTCGCAGCGAAACGGAATGATATATGGTATAGGATTAAGTGCATTTCGAGGTATTTCCCTAAGCATTATAGGAGATCTGATCTCAGGTCTCAGCCATGTATGAATCGAGATTATGCTGAGCAGATTATGTGAGCTCGTTACCATTTTTGATCGAAACAAAGGAGACAGCTTGGGAGATATCAATCCAATCCAATCCCACTTTGATTTGGGAGCCCAGCTTTGAGTCATTTATAATCGCTTAAGCAAACGACTTCCACTAATTAGGGGGGATATTTACATAAAATGTTTATGCATTTTGTAAATACCTGGGAAGGTCTTTTGCCCGACTGTGTGTGGCCCCTTGGGGGCACCAAAGGTATTTGCATAAAAATGCTGAGCACTTGCTCAGGTGGCAGTTGAAGTTGCAGATCTACGGATGTCCAGGTGTGAGAGCCAAAGAACCGGACAATGACGTATGGAAAGTCCGTATTTGCATTATAATCGCCTAGATGATGTCGGGGAGGCGGAAATGAGTGGCCACAACTCGGTTACCGTTGGTTCAATCATGGGTCGGGTTCAGTCAACCCTGGCTGCCTCCCAAGATCTTGTCGCCATTTGGTAATTGACTAAGAGGAAATTCTGGACTTTCGCCAAATCGAAAAGAAAACGAATCGAACCAGTCTACATCTGGTTGATCCATCAGAAAACTTTCTAGAGGAAGCCAGTGGATTATTGGAGCCGCCTCGAAACTGGGTTAGATTCAGATCCGATGGAGATCGCGGAGAACCTAAGATCTGGAGGCTTACCTTTAAGCTGAGGGGGCTTTGTATCCAAATGCGGTATGTGTGTAATCCCAAGACTCTGCAGTCCGACTTTGATGGATGGCGGAAAGAGCTCTGGCTCCGGCGAAGACAAGACAAGGTCGCACTGTTTTTTATTTTCTGTGTTTTCTGCGTTTTCTGCTTTGTTTTTCTTCGTCTGTCTTGCGGCCCTTGGCTGGGTCTAACTTAGCGAGCACTCCACTGTACTTTGCATACGCACCGCATTGCTACGCGTAGTGCCACTGCCAGAGGTGCGTACGTGTGCCCACGCTGGGCGAGGGAGCGAAGGGAGCGAGGGGAGCAGCGGATGCTCACAGGAAACAGGTGCAGCGACGCACTTGTGTTTTCGTTCGATTCTAATTCTGTTCACTGATATTTTGGGCTTGCAAAATAATTGGATTCCCGGTTCGGTTGCACTCTCGGTTTCGTTTTAGCTGTGGGACCGTTAGCTCTGACCACCGTTAGCTGGTTCACGTTCACGAACAATGCAAAATAATACTGCGCAGCAGCGACGACGTCTGCTCTCGACGATGTTTTCGGACGCAATGAAGCCGCAGCGCTAGCGTCTGCGAGGTCTAACCTGCCACAGTCCGAGAGTCAGACTCTGTCGCCAGAGAGTAAGAGCTGAAAGAGAGCGAGCAAAGAGAGAGAGTGCTAGCAAGGGAGAGAGCTAGCAATGGATCGAGCTAAGGGCTAGCGCATGCAGCGTGTTTGCGAGCGACGTATGTAGGTGTGCTATGGTGCAACACGTTCGAACGCGCGCTCCCTGTCTCTCAACACTCAGAAAAACAAATGTGCAAAAGTTTTATATTTTGGAGTAAAATAAAAACACTATCAAATCTTCAAATAAACTTAAGTAAGTGAACTATTTACTTCTGGAAATTAGAAAATAGAATCTGATACTAGAAAACAAGCCATGCATTGCAATAGCGACTCTCTGATCCACTGATCTCTCTCAAATTAAGCGAATGGAAGCCAACAACTATATTTACTGAAAAAGGAAGAGGTATCTGAGAGAACCATGATGGAGGTTAAAAATAGTACAGTAAACATACATTTCGAAGAAAGGGTATAAGTGAAGAAGTGGAGTTAACTTACAGCTTAAAGTCAAGTTTATTATCAAAAACCACATTTTTTGTTATAAAAAATTTCGAACAACCAAAATAATAGTTTTTTCTCAGTGGTCATGTGTGGGTTGCGGTTCGAACTACGTAGAGCTGATTGCTGTGGGCGCGCGAGCGGACGAACCAGTAGTTCGCTCACTTCTGAGAGCGAGAAACTGGTTTCCAATCAGACTTGACCGGCATGTGGGTTTCCTCGTGGAAATCTGCGTTGGGGATGGGTAGCCAGCAAGAACGGCAGACGCAGTTGAGTGACGCCGGATGGGCTTGGATGGCGGAGGTAGAGTTGGAGGCCGGCGCTGAAAGGCGGGGCAGACTGTTCTCGAACGAGGCGTGGAAAATTTCGGAAAATCAAATAAATTTATTAGATAAATAGATAGATATTTTTCGAACCTATTGAAGCACAGATGAGTAGTAATAATGCATTTTTTAATGTTTAGGTCTTAACAAATGTTTTAGTAATTTCTTATAATATTACTATCCTTAGAATATTAAATATTAATAATAATACTAAGTCCTCATTGAGGATTTTAGGTGCCTGAAGTCATTACTTATTATATTAAGTCACCAGTTGGCTATATCCCTCGACTCTTCCATAAACTCTGCCTAGAACCCGAACCCATTCGTCGATTTATTATGAGCACGTTACTTACCATTTATGGGTTAAACACTTTTAAGGCAACTGGTACTTGGGATTTGCCATTAAACAGGCAATAAAGCCCTGAACTTTGGCCTCAGACAGAGCCAGCCGAGCGAAAAGAAAGTCGAGCGCACTTTTCAATTCCGACATTGTCAAATTTTCGTATGATTTATTTAGCCCAAACGTAACGGAGACAACAAAGAAAGAAAACAAAAGTTGAAAAATTAATTATGACAAAGTCAAAAAGTCCAAAAATTATTAATGAAAGTGAAATTATCATCAGCGAACCGAAAACACAAGTAGATACGGAAAAAACCGCCAACTCAAACGATGTTTGTGTCCGCTCGATAATTCGCGGATCAAAGGAAGCCACAAAAAATTCGTTAGATCTTGATAGATGGAGATGATGGAGCTGATGGAGCTGATGGGTCGCCGAGTTGTGAAAAACTTGTGCGAAAAATGCGGAACCAATTTGATTTGTTTGCTTACTGAGATTGATTTAATTAGCCGCCGCACGGCAACTTATGCAACTGACCCGGGGTGGCAATTAAGAATTCATGAATCAGACCCTAATTAGAGGTCAGCGCTTAACGAACTCGAAGCAGGTAGACCCTAGGCCAAGATCGGTTCAAAGGTGTTATCGCCTCGTACTGCTCATATATTTTAATATCTTTAAAACCTTTTCAGACCGAAAAGGCCAAGGGCCCGGAGTCCAGGGTATTCAACTGGCAGCTTCTAGTTACACGGCATTCCTCCGTCGAACGGTTAAATATTTGTGAGGAGCAGCAGTGCACATGGAAATGGTATCATAGCACGCTTTTCACACGACCGTGTGAAAAGCACACACAGAGCCACTCGGGGGAGTTGTTCTAGGGCCTGGGCTCCTCCGGAGCTCCGCTGCAGCGGACCGGCGTCATGCGATACGGGGAGTCGGGAGTCCCTCCCTCCTCCAGATGAAGATGCAGACGTGACGAAGGTATGCTCCAGTTACAGAACGCCGTTCGCGGTGCACACACAGCGGTGCACACAGTGAGGCCTTCATATAAAAGTATATAAATTCTTCTTCCACAAACATGGAATATTTAACTGCCTTTATACAGCTTTTGTATTTGTGCAAGTACATTTTTGGTAGAGACAAATTGTACTCTCAACTTCCCAGTTTTAGCTTGTATTTTCATCATATAAAGGGTATGTATCTCAGCCTTTTAGCCAGGTCCGCCTGTACTCGCCAGTGGTAATTGCAGACTCAGCTGCAAGTTAATGGCCAACGGTCAGCAGCTGCCGCAGCCAAAACAGACGTGCTCCAATTGTAAACAAAATCCGTCGCAGCCCCGCATCTGGGCATCCGAGTCCGCACTTGTGCGAGTGTCTGTATTTGTATCTGTATCTGCATCTGCAACGGATGGCAGCGGAGTCTGTCAAGTGCCGCTCCGACTTCTGCGTGCCTAGCACATTTCCTATATATAGTAGCAGTAAATCATAAATAAAACGAGACTGAGGCAGAAGCGTTCGAACTATTGGGGCAATCAATCAAGTTGCGGCCACTTCGAGATACAATTGTATCTGCATTCGAGCGATTGGTGTAATTGGGCGGCCTGTTAGAGGGGCCGCTGCTGAAAGTACTTAGAATTTATTCGATCTGTGCAATCATACTTAGCCCAAGCATCACTTAACCTTATCGAGATCCCCGCAGTTGGGGGACCTGGACGTAAATCAACCTCCAGGTGGCAGCTGATATTGGCAGGATCCATATCATGAACCAGAACTTCCGACTGTGGCAAGTGCCACGAGCGGCTTAAACGCCGGTAAACGAAACCTGGTACCTTATTAAAGCCCAAGCCAAAAAAGATACAATAACATAAAAAACAGGACGAAACTTTCAGCAGCTGAGAGGCAACAGCTTGGGGACCCGAACAGGTGGCATCGGCAGTTGCATCAGAGACAGAGGCAGGGGCAGGGGCAGGGACCGCCGACGTCCTGGCCATATCCGCTGTCATCGTCGTCAGGTGGCCAGCTCTTGGCCAGGTCAAGCGGAAAGGCGTCAAAGTGTCCCTCTGGTCGGGATCAGCCCCGCTTGGCCTTCATAACTCATTGGCCGGCCATCCGTCTGCGATTTCAGTTGGCATTGTGTTCAGAGGCTTACTAGGAATTTTAAGTTTGTGCTGAATGCTGTGGCTTTTGGATATTAATTAAGTTTGCGCAGGTAACCGTTTCTACAGAATTTGGTTGCACAATGGGATCCCCTTTAATTCCGAGACTTAAAAATTCCTATAAATAAAAACTGAAAGGTGTAGTTTATCACACAAGTACAGTTGAGCTTCTCTAAGTCCAACTCTCTCTATGTAAGTTATACCTTTAAATGTAAGCACTCAGCTTGTATCTTTACAAATAATAGGGGAAGTTTAATATATTTACAAATAAATGATTCATATTTTGTTACATGCGAACTCTCCCTACACAAATATATACCTATAAATTTAAGGAGTATCTTTACAAATAATAGGGGATATTTAATATATATACAAATAAATTATTTATATTTTGTTACATGGAAACTTCCCCACACAAAGTCTCTATATACCTTGAAATTTATATAGTATCTTTGTAAATAATAGGGGAAATTTAATATATATACAAATAAATGATTTATATTTCGTAGAGTTATATGCGAACTCTCCCTACACAAAGTCTCTATATACTTATAAATTTATGGAGTATCTTTGTCAATAATAAGAGATATTTAATATATATACAAATAAATGATTTATATTTCATAGAGTTATATGCGAACTTTCCCCACACAAAGTCTTTATATACCCATAAATTTATGGAGTATCTTTGTAAATAATAAGATATTTAATATATATACAATTTATATTTTGTAGAGTTATATGCGAATTCTCCCTACACAAAACCTCTATATGCCTATAAATTTATGGAGTATCTTTACAAATAATAGGGGAAATTTAATATATATACAAATAAATGAATTATATTTTGTTACATGTGAACTCTCCCTACACAAAGTCTCTATATACCCATAAATTTATGGAGTATCTTAGTAAATAAAAAGAGATATTTAATATATATACAAATAAATGACCAATATTTTATAGCGTTATATGCCAAGAAGAAACATAAAACGGACTATTTAGCCCTAAAAATATATCTTATTTTCCTCAGCCCCGACTCGTTTTTGATCTATGTTTGCTTTGCTATTTTTGTTCCTTGTCTGTCTGCATTTTGATAATTAAAATGATATATTAATGCTGGATGATTTATTGTGCGAAACGTTTTCGTTTTCGCCAGTTAATTATCGTGGTCATCGTTCGGGCCAAGAACGTTTTTAATAATGCCTCTCGAGCCGTTCAAAGGCAACAAAAGCACCATTTTCACTCTCGACTAATGTTTGTTTAACACTCGGCGGGACTTTCGATTTCAATCGCATTCGCAGCGCACACACGGCCCGCGGCCGAGAAATTGTATCTTGCGGATTGCGCACTATAAATCAGCATTAAATGTCGCTTATTGGGGGCGGCTCTGGAGGGGCGTGGCAGTGGGAGCATTATAAATTGCCTCGCTACTGGTTCGAGCCAGGCTAGCACTTCTCTTTCTGATGCAAAAGAGGCTTTTTGCCAAAATGCTTAAGTGTGAAAAATGGAACGGACTGGAAAATCAGCTTCCAGACGAATTCGATTTAAGGCATCATTTAAAGCCACTTATGTTAATTTCTATGCCAGCTAATGCTGGGAAATGCCCCCTAGTAATGAGATCAAGCCATTGGGTCACTTCTGACCAGGTCTTAGCGATATTTGATCACTTGGGAATAAGTTTTCCGCTCCCCGCAGAGCACTCACAGTATCACTTACAAATAACTTACACTCCCAGCCAGTGCCCCTCGCATTTCCATTCCATACACATAATATCCACAAATCAAACGGGATATTAATGACGGCCAAATGTGTATATTACACAGCTCGAATCGTAAAGAACTCTGTCCGGGAAAGTCTGGGGAAATTGGGGGAATGGGAATGGGTCTTGGAAACGCGCTGCAACTCCGCAAGGTTTATGGCGAGCACTAAAAACTTTTCAAATATTCCAAAAGTTGTTTGTTTTGAGGCGGCAGAGCGCTGCATGGGCTGCTGCTAAACAAATTTCATAAATGTTTTATAATGCTCACAGCTTGGGCCCGAAGGGGGTAACTATAACTTTTCAAATCATATTATTACTCACAAAACAATGAAGATGATAGTGGCTGTCTGCATGACACTCAACCAGACGACGTGGTTCCGCAAAGTAATCGCAGTTTTTTGGAAAATGTGTTTAATGCGATTTTAAGCTACTAGAGAGATGATTAAGTCATCATAAAAAGCTTACATCTGATACAATGTGATATAAGAGCTGAATTAAAAGGCCACAATTCGTTCGGGCTTAATTCACGGTTACCAGAAACTAAGAGATTATGCAAGCCTCATTTAAAAGTCTTACGAAAGATTCGACTTAGATTGGAACCACATTTAGCAGAAGTTTAGAGAGCACTAAACCGCCAAGATGCAAGGGTTTATATGGACTTGCCTTTGTGGTAGGTTTAACTTTAATACTTTACTTTATTTATTTGCTTATTATTATTAAATTAATAAATGTTTTGGTTTAGTCACAATCTCCTTGCAGTTGGTCTTCTCAGCGGATGAGCCAACACCCGATCTAGCTGCATTCATGAACATCGCCAAGGGTTTGGCAGGTATTTAGTCTATCTTTAAACAAAGTAGTAAATAATTAAAGCATTTTCCTTAGGAGATCCATCCTTGGCAGTGCCCGAGGGCAACATATCGCAAGAAGTTTGCCGGAGCAGCTTGAAGAAGGAGTTAAGATACAAAAAGATAATAATGCTCCACGAGCAAGTCAACCTGAAGCTGCAATCCCAGTTCCTGGAAGAAATCCAAGCCTGCAGCAACTTCAGGCAAAGCGTTAGGAAGCTTATAGCCAAGTACAAGAAGCTCAAGATGGAGCTGAAACAACTCAGGGCAGCAGATACAACTCGAACTCTATAGATATTAATTTGCGCAACTGGGAATTGTAATTTTTTCCTAGTTCTAAAGTCTTTAAGTTCATTTAATTTTCATTTCGATAATTAGCTGAGACTTAACTTGATAGAAATGGCTTTTTTAATACCTTCACAAATGCTTTAGGTAAGGCTAAGTGGTTTGCATTTTTTCTGGTCAGCCGGGCATTTTCCCTCGACTATTTCGTCAAAGGCTGTAAATATAAAATAAACGAAAAGTATAAGCCTGAACCCGCAGCTATTTCCCTTACGTTTGTGGCCATGCTCCTCCCGGCGGCAGGATATCAGCTCCACAGTGCATTTGTTTATGCCGGTAACCGCACAACCGCCCTCAGTATCCTTGCCGCAGTGAAGGTGCGTGTTCCAGTTGCAAGGAGTGCAGGCGTCTTCCGCCATGCTGATCTCCAGGATCGACAGGACTTGAGAGAGGAGAGGAGAGCCTAGTGAACTTGGGGACTTGTGGATGAGGACTTGATACCCACCAAGCGGGAGGATGACGTAGATCTTCATGCCGACGAACTCGTTACTAAACAGTTTCAGCCACTACTAATCTTGGTAAGTTTCCTTGGCTTAGAAGCTGGCAAGTAATGTAAGCTGTAAAATTCCTGATTAGTAACAGGTAACATTTATATCTTATTATATATCATATACATACCTAATTTTGTCTTTAAAATATACAGCTATATCACAGCTCTTTTCAACTACGTTCTAGTAAAGTCTTACATGACATCTTATGATACAGAAAGTGTAATTAAAGACGACTTGGGATAGATATATCCCAGATATGTTTGTGGTATTCACCATAGCTCAAGTAAACTCTTCTGCCTGATGGTCACCTGAAAGAGGAGCTATAATGTGGAAGTGCACTGCCGCCAGTCAATCGCAATAATCGATAAAGTTTTTACGATCTTCGAGGCTGTGATGTGTTGTAAATTGATTTCATAGCAGCCACTGGGCACTTCGAGGCCATGAAAGTGCTCTAGAGTATATACTGCCCAACGAACAAGCTGAGTGCATTAATGCACGGAAACTGTTCCATCGCAATGCTTCTGGCCAAACTACTAGCCGGACTGAGTAAGTCTTCTCCACCCAATGCCAAGAACATGAATTTACTCTGGACTCTTGCAGTTGTGCTCATTGCTGTGCTGGGCTCTCAAGGCAATAGCCCTGCACCTCCCTCTGATGTGAAGAATAAGACCAGATATCCTTGGGAAAACCAGAGCACCACGCACAGGACGCCTTATAAAATTTCAGGGGATATCTAAGCTGGTCTGAGTTTTCTGGATAATGTACTTTTAATATGCTTAAATGATGTCACAAATAAAAAGATTCGCTGTAGAATGAAGAAATGATAATTGCTAATTGTTTTAATCAAGGAAATATCATCTATATATCTATATATATATATATCTTTATTAAAAACCTTAAAGATGTCTGAAACAAAGTCATCTCTGAGAACACAAACCTTTGGAAATACTTTGGATTCTAGGACCAATCCGATCTATAACTCTCCTTCTTCTAGAACTACGAATTTAATGTTTATATCAAATGGCTTTCTTCAATTGAAGATTGGTCTTTATAGATCTAGAAGTAAATCATATCTGAGAATGCTTTTCAAATCTTTATCTAAGTGTGTTTTTATTTAACTAACGAAATGCTAAATACAGAGGACAAATTTGTTGATGTAGCTTTGTTGCTTTCCTTGCTGTACTTTTAAATAAAATATCTAAAAAATTATAAGAAATAAATATACATATATAAATATACATACATTATTTAAGCATACAGCGTCCCCATGTTTGTTTTTGATATAAGAGTTAATATATATTTTACAAATACTAAAGTATAAACAATATAGAACTATTATATTAGGTGACTCCCAATTACTTATTTGTGCCATATTTCTTAGATACCAAGTGGCACTTGAAAAGATTCCTCCGCATATTGTTTTTTTACATCTTGATAGAGCCATTGTAAATCGATTAATTTATATGGCCATGTTGATAGGCCAACCCAGCAGACCTGACCCTATCAGTGGCCACGCTGCGAATTGATTTTAGCCACTCTGAGTGGCCCAGGTGAATGGAGCCCTATAAAAGCTGGCCAGCAGCCAGGGCTCGGCACTTCAGTTCGAGGATCATGAAATTCCTGACGGTATTCGCATTCGCCTGTGGTAAGTAGCCAGCCTGAGCTCTCCAGCGGTTGACAAACTAAAAGAAGTCGGCGTCATTTTGCTAGTGGCCACGTTCGCAGTGCTCCACGGCGCCTACGGCTCCCCGCTGCCGGCACCCGGCCCCGAACCCAGTCCTGTGGCCGATCCCGCGCCCAAGCCTGAGCCGGCAGCCAACCCGGAGCCCGTGGCCAACCCCATTCCGGAGCCAGGTCCATCGCCGGCAGCCTCCCCAGCTGGATCCCTGCCCGCCGGAGGTGATGCCAACTTCGTGGCCCTCTCCGCCAACGCCGAGCCCATGGTTCCCTCACCGGACGCCGCCCCTCTGAAGATGGGCGAGGCCCCGGCCGCCTAAGCGGCGTTCGCGGAGCAGCAGCAGCGGCTGGATCCTGCCGGAGCCTGCACACAAGCACACAAGGAAGACGCGCACACACACATATATATATATTAGTTCCTGGTACTTGATGTATGTATGCACTTATGTATTCCAACTTCCAGCATGGGCATTAATAAAATTGCAGAAAGAATATGTGGAGTCTAGACTTATGACTCAGATGTGAACGATACTTGCCTCTATAACCTCTTTATATAATTATTATTTTTCTTTTGAGCGAACTACTAATCGATTGATTATGTAAACCCCCATTTTTTGCTGATATAAACGAGTTAGGACAATGTTGTGGAGCTGCTTCAGGCCACTTCCCATGTCAACTTCCTTGACAGAGATTACTGGGCCACGGCAGTCTCGAAGAAGTCTAGAAGTCAGTCTAGAAGAAGAACCCCTAAGCAGACACAGATGTGCCCAATTCTTGCCTCTATAACCTCTTTATATAATTATGCTTTCTTTTGAGGAAACTACTAATCGATTGATTATGTAAACCCCCATTTTTTTGCATTTAACGAGTTAGGACAATGTTGTGGAGCTGCTTCAGGCCACTTCCCATGTCAAGTTCCTTGACAGAGATTACTGGGCCACGGCAGTCTCGAAGAAGTCTATAAGTCAGTCTAGAAGAATAACCCCTTAAGCAGGCACAGATGTGTCCGATACTTGCCTCTATAACCTCTTTATATAATTATGCTTTCTTTTAAGCGAACTGCTAATCGATTGATTATGTAAACACCCATTTTTTGCACATTTAACGAGTTAGGACAATGTTATGGAGCTGCTCCAGGCCACTTCCCATGTCAACTTCCTTGACAGAGATTACTGGGCCACGGCAGTCTCATGACATCGACACCAAGCGACCAAGAGACCGAGTCTCTAGCAGACCAGCCGACCGGATTTGCGTAAAAAAGCAGCAAAGGCGGCAAAAAATCACTTACCAAGAGGAAGCGACCACTGCTCCAACTCCAGCTCCAGCCAGTTTTATCAATGAAGGCAGTGGAAGTGTAAGGCCGAGTCGGGGACAAACCGCAGAGACAATGGCATTGGAGGGCATAAAACCACACCGGGGCCCATTGATCGGTGCGTCGCGTCTAGCTGGGCTCATCCGCTGGCAGGGCATCATTACCGGGGCTTATACTCTGTATATAAATCGGGGTATTTACATAGCGGCCCCCGACCTCTTCCGCCGATCGTAAACCCCGTCGCCGAGCCGGGCTCGTTCACAATGTTGAGATATCAATTTACATGTTAACACATCGTGAGTATCTGAATGGCTGGATGACTGACAAATTGCCAGAGTCGGCGGCTATGAATGAAGTCTGGGCCCAGCCGGTTCCACGTCTAAGCCCCTTGGGAAAGTGAGGCTCAGAATGTTTGGCGAATTTGTAAAGAACCTCCAAACGGTAGCCAGTCAATGGGGGGCCTTTCACATGTTCGCGAAATTATAATAATAATTGGGTGCCCTTCCCATCGACTTGGAAAGCAAGTCGTTTAGATTTGTTCTGCTTTCTTAGGGTAAATTTTATATGAGAAACTGCCTTATAGGAGTTCCAGCTCCCACCAGTAATGCCTCAAACTAGTTTACGACCGCCTTTAAGTATTCACAACGAAGTCCATATAATCAAGGTTCTTTATTGGAAGGTTCAACTAAATTGACGGTCCTAGAATGGGATATGGCAGACCTTTGTGGAGATCGTACCACTGCTGCTTTCGCTTGGCAACCATCAGCAATGTCAGTCCGACAAGAACTAATAAAAAAAAAAAAATTATAAATATATTCCACGAGCTGGTATCTTGGCATACTTGAGATATACACTGCCTTCATCTGCCACTGGAATATATAAATATCCGCTGACTTACCCCAACTTGGAGCACGCCAATTAGATATGGCTAAGCCCATTTGCCGATTTGTCAGTCTAAAAGGTGTGAAGCCCACGCGTTGGCTGCTAATACGGCCATAACTCCCTGATCCACAAACCCCAATGTGTAAAACCACCAATTAGTGCTCTAAGCATACCTCTTGGATACACCTAATTAGGCCCAGGCCGCAAATTCATAAATACAATCATTCGCAGAGTGGAGCCGAAGAGGGCAATTCGTACAATTAAATCTATATAAATTATAAATCATTTTCAATAATTTGTGTATTCTTTCGCTTTTTTATTTTCGCTTTTTTGAAAATGTGCCAAATAGCACATCAAAAGCGGCATAATTATAGCAAATACAAAAACCCACTTAATTATATTATCATCGGCAAAAAATTGAAAAACAATGCCAGGCACAAAAGCAAAAAATGGTCGTTGTTTTACTGGAGTAAGGGGGGAGTAAATGGAGGGGTAGGGGCAGCGGAATGAAAGGCAGCTGGCAGCACATTAATTTATAATTATTTGGGCTACCATCAAAGGGTTAATCAGAACAAGTGCCACTTGGTTGGAGGCCCAGACATGAAAGACGCAGGGAAATGCTCAACGAATAATATTCACTCTTTCTTTTATATACTCTGTGAACATAATATTTTATATTTTATATAAATATTATTATATTATATTTTAAT
>VNKC01005277.1:0-71549 GCA_008042775.1 Drosophila pectinifera
TATATATATATAATATAATAATATATAATATAATAATATAATATATAATAATAATTATATAATATTTTCTTATTTTATACAATAATATAATAATATATTATAGGCTCTTTGTATCTTCTAGTGTTCGTTATTCTTCCACGATAACACAAAAGTGCTCACGTCCGGTCCTCGGCAGAGTAGATATCGCATATCTCTATACTTCTTATATCGATTTACTATCGATATATCTTAACTTACATTTATAATAGACTATTTACACTACGGAATCATTATACAATCTGCCATATCTACTATGTTCCTACAATATTAATATTATTATATAATAATATATTTATATAATTATAGATATATTAACATAATTATATAATAATATAATAATGCAATCGCACAAAGGTACCTTTGCTAATTATCATTGAAGTGCTGTTAGAATTTTTTGTGTATCTAGAGATCGGAGCAGACATGACATTAAATACTAACGCTCATTAAAATTGGCAATCTATTTCGATTCTGATTTTCAAATACTCCGCAACTGAAGTGAAATATTCTGCTGTGGAAGACGTATATCCAATTCACCTTGAATTATTTAAATTGCACTTTTTTTATCGCCGTGCAGTTCCATTTGATTGAAGTGAAAGACGGCTGTGGCGCGGTTCATGGACACATCTCTCAGCCCGGCCGAGCGCGGGCCGGCGGAAAGCTTTTAGGCGACCCAGCATGACAGCGGTGCATAAAGCGCGCGGAGCTCTCGCCTTACCTGCAGCTAGGACTCTTGTTAAATGGAAAATCTCAATCTCCCGCCCGCCTTTGCTTTGTTGCCCCATTTTCCCTCCTTCCCCGGCTGCCCGCCGCCTGCCCGCCTGCCCGCCTGACTGACTGACTGTCTCCTTTGTAGACCCCGCTTAATAGAGCGTGAAGAACAATTCGCTCGCTCATGCGGCTCTGATTTCAGCCGTAGCTCTGTGCCTGCCTCAGCCGGGCCTCCGCTCGGCGTTCATGCCGCTTAACGCTAATATTTGGTACCTGCATTTCAACGATTTCAATTTGAAATTTCCATTTAACCCCAAAAATTGATCCATGCCATTTCGCCCTTGCCGCAACTTTTCTGCAATTTGCATGTGGCGCACTATACATTTCAGCGAATACAGTTGATTGTGGCACGGCGGGGAAAGGCCGCGTGGCACGGGGCAGCAGGGCACTCGGGGAAGGGGGGAAAGTGGACCGTGCCGCCAACAATTGTACTTGCCGTTGTTGACACAATTGAGCGTGGTATTTATTATGTCTTTCTGCTTTTTTCACACCCACTCCCCTCCCCTGTGTTCCAGGCTTTGTTTTGTTTATTTGTCGCAGTTTTTCCATGGCTTGCTTATATGTATTTGCTCTAAAAATTGCCATGTTTGCCGCTTTGTTGTTCTTTCGGCGCATGGCGAAGGAGCAATAAACATTGGCAACATATTGTTGAACATATTTAAATTTAGCGTTTTTTTGGGGCTTGCTGCTGGCTGGAATGCATTTTGATTCGGGATTTTATGGCTGTAATTTGACGCCAACATTAGATATTTTATTGTCAAACACAGTCTACATACATATATGCACATATTGAGATATATAAATATTTTAGGTTGTGTTAAAATATTATTCTATGTGCCAGCTTCAAGGAATGCTGGAAAAATTATTGCGGTTAGTCCGTGGAACTTTTATTTTTAGTGTTGCAGTTAATATATAATAGTGAATACATATCAAAGTTATAGATTGTATATTCGATTATATAACTATTGAATGAGTAAGAAGCACACAAGCAGAATTTATGTAGGTGAGAGTATGAGTAGTTTGACCCTTATTGTCAGATTTTTAGTTATTCATGAATATGTATAAGACCGGACACCTTGAAGTTAACTTAAAACGACAATATCCCTTTATCTCTTCCCTTAAGAATTTAATAAATCTACATTGATAATAAATATCGGTTTGCTGAATCTATTTATTTGGCAACACGAAATTTAAATAAATCTTAATTCCTTAAGAACGATAGTTGATAGTTCATTAAATTCAGACGACTATATCCGTTTACCTTTATGGAAACTATCGACCCTAATGAATCATCAAATTGATAGATTTGACCCCAATGGTAAAAGTAAATTTTTCATATTGTATTTGCTGCATATTTTTCTGTATATTTTTCAGGGCACTTTATGGCAAATACATTTTTGTACTTATTTTTACATACAATTTACAATAACACCCCATCCACACTTCTGCAAGCCACTCTGCATCCCTTAGGAAACAGAAGGGGAAAGGCGAGGATTGAATCGAAAGCCAAATCCTTGTGAAAGAATTGAATTTCCAATTTGACCTTTAGGTTCAAGTCAGGCTCACAATTGGACGAGCGAATATGAAAATATTTAAGAATCTTCGACTTATACTTGGATAAAGTTATGAATACAATTGAAATGAAGTTAAATGGGAATCGCTTATCACATTGTTTTCAAGAGAAAATTGTTATTAAGATATTGTGACTATTTATCACACGAAATGCTAACTAAAACCGAATTTATTGAGACGAAATATCGTTGTAGAAGGACTTTAAAAAGAAACCCAGCCGACTTACTTAATTAAAGCCAAAGAGCTGTCGTCGAGGTTTTTTCCATTAAACTTCAACAAACAGAAAAAAAGAGGTAGATAGGAAACAGTATTTCGTCTGTGAAGTAGGCAAGAACTGGTGGTGAAACTAAAACTACCAACAGACACACAGACTGGGCCAAGAGAACCAGCGAACATTGAAAAGTTGGCTAGTCAAATCCCGCCGCATTGACGTCCAATATACAGAAGTAAGAACGTGGCATGATTGCTTGTAGTTGGCCTCGAAGTGCAACAAATAAGTTCAGCGAAGAGGGGAGCAGACAGAGAGAAGCAGTAGGAAAAACCAAAGTCTGGAAAATATAACCCAAAAAGTAAAGGCAGTTACACAAAAAAGGAAAAAGGCGGACGAACACGATCTGCGGTACACATAAATGCTTTATAGCAATTAAATCAGAGCAAGACTCAGTCACTCGTATTGGGGAGTTGAAGATCCCAATCAGGTATTCTCTCTCTCTATATGTATATATCTCCCAAATGCAAATTAAAACCACGGGATCTGAAGTTGAAAAACACCACAGAACCAGGGTTATTTATATTCCGAGGGCCACTCTCAAATTCACAGCTAGCAAAAGAAGTCTTGCGGAAGCCCCCGACAGCCCGACAGCCACAATGAATAAAAACTGTGCGACTATGAAGAAACCATTTGGAAAATATAATCCAATTTCTCCCGCCGCCATGCACCATAATTTTTCTGTTTACGTCCCCGACGTCTGCCTTCAAAAAGCGAATTGCCATACATATTTATATTCCATACATATTTATAACGTTTGCCTGAATTTCGTATTTGTTTGCTTTCCTCTACTCGCTTTTGGCCGTCTTGTTGTTCTCGCCGTTTTCCCGACGGCCAAACGAAAACTGAACTCGAGTGGCATTGAAACTTCTTGACTCGAAGGGAACTTTGGCTTGGCTCGGGGTGCTTTCCGTGGAAGGTTGGGGCACATTTCGGTGTAAACAACTAGTAACGACGGTGGCCTCCCGACTCCCGACTCCCGACTCCCTTCGCGTGCCGGAGAGCCACTGACTCGGGGAAGCCACCTGAACTTGTTGCAATTAGTGAATTGTCAGGCATTAGAGTGGCTCTCTCCCTCTTCCCTTTCAACTCTCGTTAATGGTGGCCATTTTTCTTGAATAGTCATTAAAAATATTGCTTCTAAGCAAGCACTGCGCTGTACTCTTCCAAATTATCCAAATAACCCTTTAAGCACTGAGAACAATAACAATACTACAAGCAAATAGCCAAAATATTCCACAACCTCACCAATTACATTTCACAAAAGCTGGGTGCTTTATCCAAAGAAAACTCCCAAAAATGGAGGAGTTATACTAAGAAAAATACAGAAAAGAGTTTAACTTTGGGCGGCCACAGTGTGCTTCCTTACAATTTTCCATTTTCTGCAATCATTGTCATAATATAGTCCGATTTTTATCAAAACTCAACTGGAGATATATAAAACCTTATTTAAAAAAATTACCATATAATACCAAACGCTATTATGGCAGCTATGAAACAGTCGATAGGATAGTGAGTGGAATAATCGATAGGATTTATCGAAAAATTAATAATCACGTATATATCGGAAAAATACAAATTTTATTTTGCCTTTTCCTTCTTACATATATAATAGATAATTTACACTATGGTTTCATTATACAATCTGCCATATCTACTATGTTCCTACAATATTAATATAATTATATAATAATATATTAATATAATTACAAATAGATTAATATAAATACAGATATATTAATATAAATACATATATATTAATACAATAATTTAATAATGCAATCTGAAACTGGAGATATATAAAACATTTATATTAAAATACACACAGGTTATGCCCGTACAATACCAAACCGCTATTATGCAACAGTCGATAGTAGAGTGAGTGTAATCATCGATAGGATTAATCGAGAAATAATAATATCGGAAAAATACAAATTTTATTTCGCCTTTTCCTTCTTACATATTAATCGAAATTCTATATGATGTGTGTTAGGAAGTTAGGAAGTGAATCACATGTATACATATATCTATGCCACCTTGTGGGTATCTCAGTTTACCTTACAAATCTGAAGTTAAAGGCGCTTAGCTTGAGGGGATTACAGGAACAAATGTATTTATTATTTGCAGACAGCACGATCTCAAGCCCATCACGTAAAACACGACGTCTGGCTTTGGTCTCTCAATACAGACTGCCCTTCCGATTATTTCTTTATGGTCATTTTTACATTTTACGGGATGCTATTTGTATATTTCACTTGTGTAACTTGTGCCCAGTTCTACCCCCCTCTACCCGCAGCCGTTCTACCTCGCACCCAACTTCATTAATTTGTCATTGTAATTTTATTCACCGCTTCTTTGGCTTTCCTCGGCAGACTTGTGCATAAATCAGCGTTCGGTGAGGCGCTCATAATCAGTCAATGTGCCGTGCAAAATCCTCCTTTTTTAACATTTTTTCTGTCTTTCTCCGCTGCATTTAATTTTGTTTTATTGCTGTGACAAGCAAGTTCCGCATTTTACTTTTTATTTAGCTGCTTCTTGGCTCTGCATAATTTATTATCTGGCCCCTGACTAGACTCGAACTCAGCTCGCAGTCACACCGTGGTCATTATCAGCCATTGGGCCGCCATCTTCGCCCCTGCCCCTGCCTCTGTCCGTCTTACCAGTTTTTGTTGCTTGCCTCAATTCGATTTCCACTTTTACAGATTCTGCCATCAACTGCATTTGACAAAGACTGTAATTTTACTTTGCTCCACAAAACTATTGAAAAACTTGGGTCAAAGCAGGGGAAATGTATAGAAAGAAACAAGAAATCAGCGCGGAACAATACCAAAGTTGAAATAGAGTGGAAAACCGGGTATGGAGGCGGAACTCGACCGAGAACAACTGACAGAAACTGACAAAGTGCATTCGGTGAAATGTTTTGGCAACAGTGTCCACCCTCTTTAACTTGTACTATAACTTGTTTCACCCAGTACAAATCAGGAAAAACTTATAAGTCTTAATTTGGTAAAAAATAAGAGGATATATAAAAGTTTACCATATGTATCGCGTTTGAAACCACTGTTTGAGTCTCGACTAACCATCTGAAGTTAGTGTGAGTGCGGGTGAGATGGAGACACGGCGGTACAACTTTATGGTCTAATAACTCCCATGTTTATTAACCGATTGTACTCAAGTCTTCATATATATTTTATTTACTCTTCACCGAATTCATAACTATATATTTGCTAAACGTTTATTAAACAGACTTCTTCTGCGTGCAAAAGATAAGAAGAATGTTGTTTGCAAAATTGGTAGCTCTAGCTCTTACAGTCTCAGAAGATCTGTTGTTTCAAATGGACAGACGGACAAACGGACGGACGGGCAGAGAGGACTGAAAAGTATATGTATAAGTATTAATACCACTATGAGTAATGGGTATAAATATTTTAGCCAAACTCTTTTCTCAAGCAAATAAATTGTTAAATTGGTTGGACTTTGAATCATTCCTATATGGCGAGCAAGAATTGTCTGTGTCGTGATTACATAGATTTACTATGCCAAATTATATTAATACATTTGTATATATATATATATAAATATGTGTAAAGGATTTGGTCTATCTTTGGACATATGTTATAAATATGTTTTAGATGGAAGACGCTATAATACAGGTGCGTAAGTTCGAGTATCCTCGCTGCTCTTTAATATTTTTATGGTATTTATCTAAGAAGCTCTTTGTGTATCACCTGCATGGTACCATCATGGTATCTTTTCCTTATTTGTCTTAATTTAATTCCGTTTTAGTCTCTTTTGGGCCAACGGGAAACTTTTTAATTTGTGGAAAATAGCAGATGTCGCGAGTCGCATATGGAAACCACCGCAATGGATCAGAAAAGCTTGTCTGAAAACAGCAGGAGGGTGGCGCACACCTGCCCACACGCCATATTAATGCACCTGAGTTGTATGACAGACGCCTTTGACAGGTCTTGCGGATGGAGAATCTGCGCTAGACAATTCCAGGCGAAGAGAAAAGGGGGCCAGGCCCAGAAGGGGATGAGCGGTTCTTGGGGGTGACACGTTGACAGTCGGGCGAGAGTGTCTCGGGCAAAGGAAGCACATTTCAAAGATTTCCTGGAAGGAATCCGGAAGATGTGAAGCCGAGGGAGTGCCAGGAGTAGTAGCTAGGTATTGAACGGCATTTAAAAAGCAATTGCAGCTTGGAGATGTTTATGACAGACTTTTATTGGCAAAGCACACATTACACATTCCTTAAGAATATTATTATTATTATTCTGAAGGAGTACCCGTTTATTAATAGTAAATACGGCGAATAAACTATCTCGGTGTGAGTTCAATAAATTCAATCTTCTATTTTCTATCTCTACTCTACATATATTTTAGCTCTAGTTATGGCAATATAAAGCTAGTTCCAATTGAGAAACATGGGGACTAACCTCGACTTGTAAATATTCAGAACATTATATTATTTTCCTTCCGGATAATTACCTGCAACTGAGGGTAACCTAATATTTGTACATTCCTGCCATTTGGGCTCATCCATATTTAAAGGCTTACCATATGGCGTCCTGGTGCTTGTTGTTATCGTCATTCCCTGTAAATCCCCCTAATTCCATGACATTAAATTAGTCTTTCCTTCAAATGTTCCACCTGCTCTCTTTTCACTCGGTATGTGCCCCTCTCCTCCTCCTGGCACCTGAGTAGGTGTTAAGCTGTGCTTAATAATGACGCACATTACATATGCAAGGCGAGCTTGTACTTCCACCCGTCGCAGCCTTGCCACTCCCCCCTGAGGGGCTTAGGAGCGACAAATGTTTTCTTATTTGTTTTTTACTCAGGTTCCCGGCTTGCCACACAGAGGAATAGTATGGAAATTCTGTTAAAAATATGTTATGCGTTTCTTTTAATTAATTAGTAATATTAATCTATTTATTGAATATTAATCTTATTAACAAAAGTATATATTATTTTTAATAGTTATAACTGCCAGTAGTTTATTATTACTTACGATCCTAACGTGAACAGACTAGTTATATGAATTTCAATGTGATCAAAGCACTTCAAGTTCAAGTTCCAAAATATATTTCATCTTATTTCTGCTTTTAGCTTTCAGTGTACTCGCTTTTTATTTAGCGAGGAATTTGTGGGACTCCCACGGGATTCGATTTGCTATTTGAAACACCTGTGAAAGCGAGACCTGGCCGTTCTCTGGCTTTTGTTAGTCCCTCGGGCTAAAAGTTTGGAACCTCATCTTCAAGCCTGGCCGGGGCCTAGGTGGAGAGTGCTTTGCTTCAATGGAAAGATGGCGGGACACCTCAACTAATTTTATTTACATGCAAATCACATCTCCAAACAACTAAAAACAGTCGCGGCAACAACTTTTCTCCATTAAAATGTTTACAAAATTAAGAAAATTGACAATTTCCGCCGGCGAGAAGCAAGAAGCTGGAATCCACTCAACAAAAATAATAAAAATTGAAACTTGGCGGCACCTCCACCTTTGAGGCTCCTCCTGCGATTGTTTCTGCTGGTGCTCCAGTTTCTGTGGGTTAGGTCGTGGGGCGGGCGACCTTTTGGCACGGCAACAACGCGCCGCATATTTAAATTTTAATTAAAATTTTCTCCGGGCCCCTCTGCCCGCCGCCTGCCACCCTTCCTTTGTGTTTCCTCCGCTCAAGAGCCGCGCGTTGCGTTCCCATTTCGCACTCGCGCGCCTAAAAATATGCAAATAAAAATTGCCGTCGGAGAAATGTGAGCGCCGAGCGGGGCTAGGAATCCTGCTCTGATTTCTGATAACCTTTTGGTTGAGAGCTCCGCGTCGCCTCGAGGGACAGCCGGGTCTCTAATGGAAGCTTGTGGTCCCGCAATGGGCACAAATTAATTATCTGCCGCTTGTTGACGCGGTAACAGAGATATCGGTAACTAACGAGTCCAAAAACCCACTTTTAGTACTGACTGGAAAGCTACTCACTGCGTTTCGTATGCAGCTTAATTAAAGCCACAACAAGTTGGGTATTTTCAATCACAACTATTTATATAATGCTGACCAGGGTTTTTTTTAGAGCATTTTAGAAGAATCCAAGGACTGCGACTTCAGGTTGAAAAGTTGAAGGTATGTGCAGGAAATGTATGTGAAAGTGTCCTTAGTCCTCATTTCCTTTCGACTGCGCTCCTGGCCATTCCGTTGGAAATGCAAAGGAAGCCTCTCCCCTTTTGCAGTTGGCTCCGTTTCTTCTGCACCTCCTTCCCTGCCCCCTCTCACTCACGGAAATCTGTTTTCGACTGGTGGAATTTTTTGGTTAACTTCGAGCAGAGAAAGGGAGCGAATTGGGGCGCTTTGAGGGGGTCCTGTGTCTGCTCTGGTTGTTAGTTGCAATCCACAAAACCACCGAAACGAACGAGCTGGGGAGCCGGTGCCGGGGAGAGCCTCCAGAGAAGCCTCTCAGTTCCAGCCACAATTTGCCATGTAAATATTAATGCCAGGCTAGACATGGCCGCAAGGGGGTGGGGAGATGACGACTGTGGTCCGGGTCCGGGTCGGAGTCCGGAGTCCGGAGCCCGGGGTATACAACTCAATTTTTCAGAGCTCGTTCCTGTCGTTAGTTGGTTGGCCGGGTTTCGGGTGGCTTTGACTGCAGGTTGTCCGACTTCAGCTGCGATATGCAAGTAATGAATGCAAAATGCAGTTCAGTAATCCTATTCACTTCATTGAGACGCACCAGAAATCCACAATTAATCTCCCAAATGTATCTTTTACTCCCTTTCAGGTGCAAAACCAAATTGAGTGGACAGCAAGGATCACACACAGACGACAAAATGGATAATTTCAATAAAATATGCAATGGTGAAAGTGAAAACGGTTGACGTCTAGCGACCAAGAAAACAATTAAATTCCAAATGCTATAATGCCTAATGCTTGAGGTTAGCAAGCGAATAAATCAGACCAAATATAAGTTCGCATTTATGCACCCATATAAAGTAAAAATATAATTAATATAAATAGTGAAAGAACTCGGACATAATCACAGTGATAAATTAAATATTCGCAACTCCCTTGCGGAGCTTAAAGTGCTTCAAGTGACAAGTTTCAGTTAAAGAGTGTGCTAGAATTAAACTATGCCCAGTCGCCACTAAGAAATTATGGATAAGCGGCTCAGCGACAGTCCCGGAGATTGTCGCGTTACCAGATCCAGCATGACGCCCACTCTGCGCCTGGAGCAGAGTCCCAGGCAGGAAGCCCACCCCCATCCGCTGGACACCGGCGCGGCTGCCCAGGCCGGCAAATCGAAGTCCCCCACCCCGCTGCCGGGGAAGTCGCAGGCCACACAGCACCACCAGTTCCGAGCTCCGCAGCAGCAGCAGGGCCCCAAGAACCGGAACAAGGCCTGGAGCAAGCGGCAGCACAAGGCCGGCGGAAAGCACAACGCCAGTGCCTGCGTCGGCGCCAGTAGCGCCCAGGCGCCGTCCGCGGGCTCCTCTGCCCCGGTCGCGCCCCTACTGCCCACCTCGACGTCGGCGTCGGCGGCGGCTGCACACAAGGCAGATCTCGAGAACATCCAGAGTATCCAGAACAAGAACCAGGTAGCGGGCGGAGGTGGCAGCCATCATGGCAACGCAGGAGCCACCCACCACGGCGGCGGAGGGGGTGCCCATCATGGGGGAGCAGGCGGCGGTGGCGGCGGCGGCCACCATCACCACCACAACACACGGCTGGCGCAGAATGCTGCTGCCGGAGGAGCGGGCGGCGGAGCCATGCAGCTCTACAAGAAAATGCTGCCCCACAGGTGAGTAACCGGAAGCAATAACCCTATGGGGTTTCAGTCCAAAGCCTGGAAGGCAGATGGACTTTAGCAATAATCAAATGTGATTACCCGCGCACAGAGATTGGTTTTTTAATTTGTTTATCAAGTCAAATTTCAAATCTTAATGATATATATAAAAATGTATTCATTTTGGGGTTTATGTACAATTTCACTCAAGAAATTTTTAGATTAGATTAGAAATTAGATTTTACTTCGCTTGAATTGTTTGATCCTTTGATGCTTAATATATTTTCTATGAAATAGCTAGATTAAATGATTGTTTGTAATTCTAGCACAACAATTGGTTATTTGACAGAGTCCTATAATGTTAATCATTGAAAAAGATAATAGTAAATATAGTCTGAAATCTTCATATTGAAACTAAGTATCAAAGTGTAGACTCCAGAGTCTTTACCCTTGTTCGGAACTTGAAATGTGTAATTAACATTTATATGCAGTGGGTCACTGCTTATTTGATCCAGAGGTACAATCTAACTTTTAAAGCGATATACTGATACGGCCTTTGGAGCCTTATGATACTATAAGAGCTAGACCTACCAAATTTATTGACAACACGCCCACTTCCGCACTCAAAAACCATGAAAAACTATAGGGGGGCTCTGGCTTTCACTTTGTTTTCCGATTTGCGTTTTGACCAAAAATTTGCGGTTCCGTTTTTGCGTGCTCCGGTTTTCGCAAACTTTTGTCATCAAACAACTGACTTGGTTGCTTGAATGTTTCACAGTCTTTTATTTAATGAAATGTTTATTTGAAAGCCAAATAAATGCAGAAATTGTTTATATAACGGTCCAAAAGGGCTTCCACTCTTAAAACAGTTTCAATTCAAGTGGTCTCAATGACTTTTATACCGTTTATAAATGGTAAAATAACAAAATATTTAAATTAAACAGGTTTATTTATTAAAACCTTATTTTACGCATCCTCAATAATATTAATGTCTACCATTTCATTTATTAAGTATGTATTTCGATCAGATTGTTTAGTTTCCCCTAAAAATATGGCACCTTGGCGGCCAAATCGCAGGATGTTATTGCCTAAAAGAATTTTTTTTTAATAAATGCGTCTAAATAGATCTACTGATGGTGTGAAATAATCGCCAATAGAAAAATGAGTCAATTAATTTTTTTCTTTTGCAAATAAGATCCGATTTTAAAAAAAAGGGCACTTACTTTTCATTTCGGAAAGAAAAAATTACCCGATTTTTAATTCGCAAAAATCGGACTTCCGTTTTTCAAAAGTAAATAGCAAGAAATTTAGGAAAGTAAAAACCGGAGCCCGCCTGATAGGTGTGATTTTAGTTTTAGATTAAATGGATATGAAATGAATACATTTGTGTGGATATGATCTAAAAATTTGAGTTTATTCTGATGATAAAGATAGGAGTTATTAAGAAAAGAGTTTCTTTATATGCTGAGCTTCTGTAACATCTACATTTGAGTTGGCAGCACCAGCATATTGCTTAACATGTTCCTAGCAATATTTTTCCTCATTTGTCAACTTTTTCTTCTGTCTTCCGTCCTGTTTAATTTAAGTGTTTTATATAAATTCGAGCTTATTTAGACAAAGTGAAGAGCCATGTCCACGTTTATTTTATTTTCACTCGACTGTCGCGTACTCTTTTAATTCCAATAATAGCAAAACAATTTGGACCTTATTGATCAATTAAATAATTTTTGAAATAAATAAATTAATAAATAAGTTCCAAACTTCAACTTTTAAGTCATTTATATCTTAACTCTATATCTAGTCTAGCTCTAGGTCTCTGAGATTTGATGAAAATACTACGAAGAAATATTAAAAGTTCTATACCAGCTGATAATTTAATTTAATCAACATTTATGCTTTTTAATTTATGAATTCTTGAATTCGCGAAATCAAACTAGTATATACATATATGCTATTCCATTAAATTACAAAGATCACGGGACTATAAGGATTATAATAAATACATCCTGCGAGAATCCCTTAAATATTTTTGGACGCATAAACTAACCACAATATTCATTTTTTTCATCCCTTCCAGGGGCCACCACCACCACGTGCTGTGCGCCGGAAACAATGCGAACCACGCGTGCTGCCTGGTCACCGGCTGCAACGGCAGCTCTGCCGGCGGAGTTGTCGCGACGGGGGGCGCGGGCACTGGAGGCGGCGCTGGAGGAGGGGCAGGAGCTGCTGGCAGCGGCGCGGCCTGCAAGGAGGCGCAGAGCTGCAAGGACACCAGCTCGCTGAGCGGCAACAGCAGCATTGCGAGCAGCGCAGCGGCGGCCAACGCGGTGCACTACTGCTGCGGCCGCTCCAAGTTCTTCCTGCCGGAGAAGCGGCTGCGCAAGGAGGTGATTGTGCCGCCCACGAAGTTCTTGCTGGGCGGCAACATATCCGATCCCCTCAACCTCAACTCGCTGCAGAACGAGAACACGTCGAACGCGTCCTCCAGCAACAACACGCCGGCGACGACGCCGCGCCAGTCGCCCATCACCACGCCTCCGAAGGTCGAGGTCATCATACCGCCCAATATCCACGACCCGCTGCACCTGCTCGATCCCGTCGACTCGATGGAGTACGAGAAGCAGCTGACGTCGCCGATGAAGCGAGGCGGGGTGGGTGGCGTGGGCGGCGGCATGCTACAGCTGCACCACCGGCAGCACCACCATCGCACGCGCAAGAACCGGAAGCGAAGGCGCATTGACTCTAACAACGCCTCCCACGTCAGCGACGAGTCGGTGGTCGGTGGGGCTGGAACTGGAGCTGCGGCTGGGGGTTGTGGTGGAGGTGAGTTTCCCGAGGAACCACCGCTGCCCGCGGCCAGTTCCTCGCTGGCGGCCTCGCCAGTGGCAGCGCCTGCGAACGCCAGCAGCGGCAGCTTGCTGCTGAGCGAATCCGCTGCCCCGGCTGCGGGCGAAACGGCGGAATCGGGCCAACAGCAGGCGCATGTGCGCTCTCCGCAGGCTGCCACGACGGTCACGGCTGAGATGCCCACGCCGACGTCGACCGAGGCAGCGGCAGCGACTGAGGAGCAAGTGGGAAAGACGACGGCGGCGCCGACAGTTACGGCATCGCCGCAGCGGCAGCAACATGTGGCCACTGCAGCCGAGGAAGTGCCTGCTGCCACCGCTGCTGCAGAGCCGCCGGCAGAGCTACTGCTCAGTTGCTCGGCGGCAACGTCGGCTACGCTGGCAGTGGCGTCCACGCTGGCAGAGCGGCGGGCGCAGGCCAGCCGTGATTTGCGACTGGACTTATCAAGCACGTGCTACGGCGTCGGCGGCACGGGGCTGAGCTTTGCAAGTAGCGGCGCAGCCAGCGTGGGCAGTGGCAGCGGAGGAGGCGGCAGAAAGAGAAAAATCAGCGAGAGCAACAATTCGCAAAAGAGCAAGGTGAGTACGCGTTCAAGTGGAATGTGGAACGGAGGAACGGAGAAACGTGGCGGCAAAGAGAGAGAGCAAGAGTAGAGGGTGGGACAGGGAGTGGGAGAGGGCATGAGGGCGGAGTAATTGTTGTTGTGGCTGTTTTGGCAGAAAGTCAATCGCTGTTTTTGTTTTGATTGCTTTTGGCAGTTTTCCGTTTTCTGTTTTCCGATTTTGGTGCTTGGGCTTTGACAATTCCGTTTAAGTGTTTATGCCGGTCATCAGCGCGGAGCTACGGCTTACTTTGCGCCAAATGGCGTTAATATTATACAGTAATTACACAGATGAGTTTATAAATTGACCATATTATTTTTTTAATTTATTCATAAAGCCCTGTGAGGTGCTGAAAGTAATTAGAACTATTAAATTAATGCAATTTAATATCAATTTATGAAAGACCACTTGTTATTATCTAAACTATATAATTTTTTATTTTTTTTTTGCTTTTAAATGTTTGTAAATAATTAAAAAATTTGGCTTCTCTAGATCTTTTAATATTAGTTTTAAATAAAATAGACTTATATTTAATAACTTATAAGGTTATATGTTTTTATTGAATTTGGATCAAGGTTTTGATTTTAACTTACAGTTTTTCACTTTAATTCAGTGTCAGCGAGTTTCCCACGATTTTGAAATCATGTCTTTAATTTAATCACTTTATTTTGTATTGTTTACTATGTAAATCCTCAAAGCTTTGGCTTGTGGGCACCCTCTCTCTGACAAGCTTACTCACCTCTAGCTTTTTTGCTTGTTTGCATTAAGGCGCGTACTTTAGTTTCCTTAACTAATTCTGCCTCCATTCCAACAGAAGTTTCACCGACATGATGCCATGGACAAGATCGTCAGTCCGGTGGTTCCACAGCCCGGTGCCTGGAAGCGGCCCCCGCGCATACTTCAGCCGAGCGGAGCCCGGAAGCCCAACACGCGGCGCTCGACGTCCTTCAGCGAGTCAGAGTTGCTCAGCCCCATTGAGGAAGTGGCGCCTAAGCAGTTGCCCCTCATAGAAGGTGAGTTTGCCAGTGAGAACGGGTGTAATGAAAGACCACGAGCTAACAACCTAATCCTTGCAGTGGAAATACCCCGAGACGACACGCCCGACTTGCCGGAGCACGGACTGGGCAGCCCGCTGAGCACAACTTCGGCGGCCACTTCGCACACGGCGGGTGAGCAGGATTCCCTGGTCGGGACGGACACCGCCATGCCGGACGGCTCGGCGTCACTGGGCCCGGTTCAACCGGCGGAGACCAGCAGCAGCAGCAGCCGCCTGATGCTGCAGCCGGCCATGATTCCGCCACTTAAAGTGCTGCCGAAGTTCAGGGCGGATGGGCTGAAGTACCGGTACGGCAACTTCGATCGCTACGTGGACTTCCGGCAGATGAACGAGTTCCGGGATGTGCGGCTGCAGGTGTTCCAGCGCCACGTGGAGCTGTTTCAGAACAAAGACATCCTGGACATTGGATGCAATGTGGGCCATATGACCATCACAGTGGCCAGGCACTTGGCGCCGAAGACTATCGTCGGCATCGACATCGATCGAGAGCTTGTGGCTCGGGCCAGGAGGAATCTGTCGATCTTTGTTCGCATTCCCAAGGAGGAAAAGCCGCCTGAGGTGAAGGTCGAGGCGGGGTCGGACATGAAAGCAGAGCCAGTGCCGATGGTGAAAACAGATCCTGCAGGCGGAGAGGCTTCGGGAGCCGCACACAAGAAAACGCGACGTGGCAAAAAGCGGAGCCATTCCGTCGGACAGCAGCCGCATCGCCACCATCATCACCACCACCACCATCACCACCATCATCATCATCAGGAGCTGGAGGAGCTGCAGCAGCAGCAAAAACTGGACGCTCTGCTTGTGAAGCCTCACGAGTTCTTTCCCATCTCATTTCCCCTAACCTACGGGGGCATTCCCCATGTGCCGCCATCGGGCAAGTCGCCCAACGTCTTCAGCAACAAGAACCAGTTCCCGGCGAACGTCTTCTTCAGACACACCAACTACGTGCTCAAGGACGAGTCCCTGATGGGCAACGATTCACAGCAATACGATCTCATACTGTGTCTCTCGGTAACCAAGTGGATTCACCTCAACTTTGGGGACGCCGGCCTGAAGATGGCCTTCAAGCGGATGTTTAACCAGCTGCGTCCCGGGGGAAAGTTGATACTGGAGGCCCAGAACTGGGCCAGCTACAAGAAGAAAAAGAACCTGACGGTGAGTGATTGATCTATACGCTTTACGGTATTTGATATTCATTTAATTTAAATGATAAATAATATTAATTCTCCCCTCCACAATTGCAGTCGGAGATCTACAACAACTACAAGCAGATTGAGTTCTTTCCTAACAAGTTCCACGAGTACTTGCTAAGCTCGGAAGTGGGATTCAGCCACAGCTACACTCTCGGCGTGCCGCGGCATATGAACAAGGGCTTCTGCCGGCCCATTCAGGTGGGTGACAATCAGCCTCGAAGTCCGGAATTTTGACTAACCTTCTCGTTTATCTGCTTTCCTCAAATACAGCTTTATGCGAAGGGAGACTATACGCCGAACCATGTGCGCTGGAGCGATGCCTACTATCCCCAGACGCCGTACGAGGCATACCGCGGAATCTACGCTACCCTGCCCGCCCATCGGATGGGCGGCGGCGGAGGGAGCAGTGCTGGTGGCAGCCACAGCGGCCATGCCCAGCTGCTGCACCTGAGCAGCTCCAGTCGGTCGCAGAACTACGACACGCCGCACTATGCGGGCAGTGCCTCGGGCTCGGCTAGCTGCCGGCAGACGCCGATGTACCAGCCCACGTACAATCCGCTGGAGACGGACTCCTACCAGCCCAGCTACGACATGGAGTATCTCAACCACATGTACGTTTTCGCATCGCCGCTCTACCAAACGGTCTGGTCACCGCCGGCCTCACTGCGCAAGAGTAGCTCGCACACGCCAGTCTTCGGGAGCGTCCGCGACGCGGAGCTGGACGGCGACGGCAGCATCGGTGGCGGGGGTAGCGGAGGCGGTAGCTACCACCGGCACGTCTACCCGCCCAACGACGACACCTGCTCGCCGAACGCCAACGCCTGCAATGCATTTAACTCGATTCGGGACGCGGACACGGATGACTCGAACCAGTTGCCTGGGGGCAGTCGGCGGCATGTGTACGCAACCAACTGCGGGGAGAGCTCCTCGTCGCCGCAGGTCAACCATCACGAGGCAGCCGGCGAGTTTGTGGACGCTCTTATGGATGACGAGCAGAAGTCGTCCAGTGGTGGAGGGGCGGGCAGCGGCAGCGGCAGCGCGGCTTACTGCGATTTGTCGGATGCCTAGAAGAGGGTCGAGGATGGCCGAAAAAATGTGTCAAAACGAAGCAAAAAAATGAAAAAATCGAAAAAGCTTAAGGCAAACCGCAACAGGTTTTCGAAAGGAAAAATATGAAATGTAACCGTAAACGAGAGACGCTTATGATTTTCTATGGTATAATGTGCGTATTTATATATTTTTATATATATGTATTATATATATATATATCTACAAATATTCAGATCTATATAAACAATATGATGAATAGGCGTACTGCATGTAGACTTTATATATGTAGGTAAGGCTAACCGTTTTTGCTAAAATGCTTTGTGGGGAACACTTGATTTGATCCTGTTGGCAGTTCAATTGTAATCCTAGTTTAACATCCCATATAAGCAATGCATACACATGTATACAGGCACACCTACCAACACACACACACCCACACACCCACATACATATACTACAAGCTGTAGCTTTAAATATATACATTATATTGTGTGCTATAAAATATTTAGGAAACATGGAAAAAGCCATTAAATGCAACTATTTTTTATTAACATTTTGGCAAAGCAAAAGAGAGAATGATATATAAAAATAAAATAAAATAAGCTCAGTGGCAAAGCAAGAAAATACAATACATTATTAAAAGTATAATTAACAAGAATTAAATTAGTTTAAAGCCTAGGCGCAGTGCTTATATCTAAGCAGCAGCGCACTATTAAATTTAATCCTCGATCAATAGCAAAAGTCGATCTTTCTCATAGCCTTTTCCCACCTTCCGAGAGGTAAGCGGAACTCATGCGTTTTATCTTTGCAATGTTTTTGAAACATTTTTAGGGATCATTGTATTTTTTTCTGAGAAAATAAATGTAGATGAAAGGAATTAAAAGATAGAAAATAAACGTAAAATAATATTGAAAATTTTAAACAATGTTTTTACATTTTTGGGTGGGTTTTAAACTCGCTGTCAGCTATTTGTAATTCAAACTAGTTAATGTTTTACTTGAACCAACAGGTAAGAAATCTACAATCGGGTGTGGCCGACTATAAGATACCCGGTACCCAAAGCTGTGTGGGTGAAAGGCACATGAATTTGGTTCATTAACTTTGTCTATGGTATAATTTAAGTAAGTCTTAAATTAAATAGAACAGAAGAAAAGGTTGAAAACTATAAACAAATTTTGCAGAGAATATGTTGAGCGACACATATTGGTGCTGGCAGCACAGTTGTAGATGTTCCTGAGGTTCAGCATGCACAGAAACTGTATTGTTTAATAACATCAGATATTATTTAAGTTTTCCGAGCGCGTCCGCATAAATGTATTTATACTTTAAAAGTGGTTCATGACTTTTAGGGCGGAAGTGGGCTTGGCCAAGTTCTAAAATAAACTTGATCTGTGTACACAGATTAGAATGTGGTCACCAAATTTGGCATCTCTAGCTCTTACAGTCTCTGAGGTTACTTGTTTCACACGAACGGACAGATGGACACGGCTAAATCGACTTGACTGTTGATGCTGATTTAGAATATACATATGTATATACTTTATAGGGACCGAAATGACTACTTCACTGCGTTGCAATCTTCTGTCTAAAACTATAATTGCCTGCAAACAGTTTAAATATAGGAAAACTTCGTTATATAATAACTTCGTTATATGTATAATTTTCAGCATATAATAAAACTCATAAAACTCAATAAATATGTATAAGTATTTACATATTTGAGGGACTTATCCAGAAATACAGCAACGTATCGTAAACGCATCTAGCATTTGCTGGCTCTGTCTCCGGTTTCTGTCTGGGGAAAATATTTCAAATTTCAACGTCTCCAATTACTAATCCAAAGTCTGAGCCTCGTGTCTCAGCTTTCCAGATCAGCTGTTCTCTCGCTGACTTGCGCAGATCCGCCAGCTTTCCAGCCGAAAGCTCACTCTCTCAACGCCAGACAGTCTTGTTAAAGTCTCGATCGCGTTCGGGAAGCTTCAATTCAATTTCAACGCGAATTAGCTTAACTAAGGAGGACATTCCTGTGTAATTGTTCTGTGAAGAAAAGAAACATAAAAGCGTATTAGAGAATGCTGAACGAACAGCGCGTGCCAATTTCCAGGGCTTTCTCTCGGGCCGTTCCTCTCAATTTCTCTCTCTTTCTGCGCTTCCAGTGAGAAATCAGAGTCGATCGGTCGTATTTTGGCGTTAGTCTGGCTTTTTACTCTTAGTCGGTCCGTGCTCTCCGAACAAACAGCCAGCTGAAGTTTCCAAGTTTGTCGACGCGTCGCGTCTCCTTCGAAATTAACAACACGAGTGTCGGGTGTGTTCTTGTGTGCGTGTGATCGATTAATATATTTAAATTAATTTCATATGCACACATACATATTTACAGTGCGTTCGTGTGGCGCTCCAGTCGAATTGCTTTTATTGCTTCAATTATCGGAGTGCTAAATCGGTGCACCTATATGTACACAAGATATATTCGATTTTAACCCACTGCCGAGTCGAAGTGAGTGTTTGTGTGTGTGCGTGTGCTTGATTTATCCCCTGCAGACGAATGAATCACAAGAGGTATCTGTACCGTTAGCAGTTGGAGCCAGCAAAGTTTTAGCCGTGAATCGGTAAGTAAGCGCCAGTTATTTGGTTATTTGTGGAGGTTACTCCTCACATTACCGAAGTGGTAGTGAAATGAGTTGGAGGAGAAAGGAAGTGTCATATGATTTCAATAGCTTCAAAGAGAAAGAAGCGATATCGATAGTGATAAGCTAAAAATAGATGACGTATAAGCAGTCCAGGGTGGAGACATATTTCTGTGAAATACATATTTGCCAATCCCCAACGTTTTCTCAGCCTGTTGCGCACCCATAATGCAATTCTTATGGGAAATATATTCCATCGATATATGCCACTTAAATTTGCATAAAAGATGAATAGTCGGGAAAATGTGTTTAGTTGTTTCGGAATTTTGAGATTTTATAGTTAGGCATGTGTTTATTTAGGTGTAAAATTTCTAGATTAGAGAGTTAGCCAAACAGGTACTCCACAATATATAAACTATGTAAAGCTAGGTGTGAAGTGCACTGACACTTATCTTATCTAACCATTAACTTTGCACGTTTACGTTAACTACTCAGATTTCAAAATCTACTTGCCGTGTATCGACTTGCATACATAGAATGCTATCGTTTTGTTATTCTTTCGGGGAAGTTATGTCGTTTAAAAGAACAATACCGCGCGAAGAGTGTGGGCAGTTTCATGTTGTTTTAAATTATTTCTCATCTTTTATCGATTTAAGATGCTGAAAATTTATTTAAATAATATTATAGCCATCGAAAATGTTTTACTTTTTAATTTAAATTAAATAATTAGAGCTATTTTGCAGCAGATAAAAATAACTAAATTAGTGATATATGTATATACAATATGTAACTTACATATGTTTAGTAAAAACCGTGAGAATTAAAAGTTAAGATCAGCAATGCAAGCCGTTGGCTCGCTTTATCAAAAATATATACACATACATATGTACATGTATGTATGTGTATATCAGTGGTCCACGCGGTCATATTCCGCTGGACTACGAATTCTGCCGGGACTCCGCCGGAACACGTACAATATGAACAAAACAGTACATTAGAATTATTACACTCAAATTCTAAAACTAGCCTTTATCAGAGTTAAATAGCCATTTTGTTTAGTTGTAGCTATTTTATGCCATATTAAAAACACTTTTAGCTATCTTTTTTCTCATATCTAGCCATAGAACGACGCCAAAAGATATGTATGTATAAGTATGCACGGTGGAGGAGGAGTTGGGAGACGGATAAAGATATGTAGTTCTGACGAAAGTTTCGACAAGCAACCATACCGGAGAACACACAAACAAAAAAAATTGAAAATCTAAATGAAGTATAAAAAATTTGTTTAAGTTAGCGACGAGATTATAATGTTATGAAACGTTATCAGTTTCCGTCAAAATTATGACAAACTCGCGCGAAATTATATAATTTAAATATTGTCGAATTTATGGCGTCATGCTTAAGACTTCCCCCCGAAAACCCGCCCTAATAGAAGCATAGATATAGATAAGTATAATTTGCATATACCATGTTCTTACATACTTATGTAGATAAAACATAGAAACTGTGCAGATAATACGGTTAAGTACCGGGTATCTTACGGTCGAGGAACTCAAATATGGCCTTGTTCTTGTTACACTTGTATCTTTCCATATATTAATTAATCAATTATATTGTTGACATTTAGCCATGCCCCGTGATGTAATCTAATCGAGAGCATAATTATAAGTCGCTCCAATTGGGCTGCGAAGCCCATTGGGGTCGTACAAATTATTATATGACCGCTGATTACAGCTGTGCCGACTGATTTTTGGTGTATTCCTGCCACAAGGTGATGGTGCTGATAAGATAGGTTCAGGAGAGAGTCCCACTGTGGGTGTTGTTGTGATTCATCATCGGGAACTCAATAGAACCCAGCGTTTAGAAAAGGTTTTTTGAACCCCGCGAAAGCTCCCAAAAGCTAATTGTCTCCGACAGCATTCCACCGGAGAGAACTGGTTTCTTTGGGGCGCGGATGACCTTGTGGCCAGAAGCCCAGAGTTGATTTTTGCATATGTAAGTTCGAAAGATCACTAGATCCAATATTGGAAACTGCGGGCTATTGGGTTTCCAATGGTTTGGAAAATATACATAAAAAGCTTTGTCAGCTGTTTTGAAGTTCGCAGCTGTTGCCCAGAAAACCCCGCTCTCACTCTCTAGCTCCCTATCTCTCTCTCGCTCTCTTGGCAAGCTTGCTCACTTTAACCGATAACCGTTAACTGCTTTGAGCGGCACAAGCTTTTGGCCAGCGGCGCGAAGTTTAGTTAATATTATTAACCGGAGTGACGGCAAAGTTGTCGCAACGTTTCTCGCGGATCGCGGTTCGCAGACGCGAAGAAGAGAGAGCGGCAAGCTTTTCGGCGGGGGGCTCGAGCGCGGTGCTGGGGCCGCTGTGAGTGCGAGTGTGAGTGTCAGTTCTTGTTCTTGCCTTTGCGTG
This sequence comes from Drosophila pectinifera, assembly GCA_008042775.1. Classification (NCBI taxonomy): domain Eukaryota; kingdom Metazoa; phylum Arthropoda; class Insecta; order Diptera; family Drosophilidae; genus Drosophila; species Drosophila pectinifera. The sequence continues at coordinate 22,203 of VNKC01005277.1, forward strand.
GCACTTCGCGCTGTCTCTGTCTGTCTCTCCCTGCCTGCCGCGCTAGTTCTGATCTCGCTACTTCCGTTAGTCGGCGGCGTGCCGAGAAGGTAAACAAAATCGCGACTTAGTCACATGCAGGCGTGCCGAATCCGCCGTATTGCAGTACCCCAGTATCTGCATCTAAGAGATACCAGTGCCCATGTTGCGGGGGAACAACAGGCCGCAAAACGGCCCATTTAACTGGCCATTTCGGCCATTTCGGCCATTGCTTTGATGGGGCCAAGTGCCAAGTGCCTAGTGCGAAGAGTGAAATATATGTGAAAATACGGAAAATATCCAAGCAATTGGTGCGTGTGCTCGTGTCCGGGTGTGCGAGTATGCAAGTGTGCGAGTGTGCGAGTGTGCCATTGTGCAAAACATTTATGAGCTGGAAGCGCCAAAAGCCAAATACGACGAAATACAAACGAAAACAGCAAAAACCCAGAGTAGCCAGCAGCAGTGGCAAAACTCGAGCTGGCTGTGTTTGCGCAAAGATAACGAAGTGCCAAAGATAAAAATTTAATTAATTACTTTCCAATGCGAGGGATTTTTGATGTGGCCGGAGGGCGGGGAGTACTAGAAGTCGACACATATGAGCTGGGATGGAAGGAACATGTGAAAGCCACTTACTTCATAAATATAATTAACTTTATTCAATAAATAAATATAATTCGGGCTTAGTAAACTATTAAAATACAGAAAAGATAACTATAAAAATCCAGCAAAGCTATAAAATGAATAAATAAATAGTCAATTGCTTCTAGTAAATTTTGTAAAATGTGTTAATTGTAATTGCACACTCTTCTTGCTCTTGGGTGTAAGCGTTTTCTGTTCTGATGTTCATAAACTAAATTGAATTATAAATTGCGATGCATTTCCACCTCAGCTCCTGCTTCTCCTACTTGATTGAGCTCTACTGGGCACATCAATCAGTCATTGACTCCATCAACTGGCAGCGCATTTGCGTTATTTATAATTTCTGGCTTCTGGTTTAATTAGCCAACGCAGTGCGCCAGAACCGACATCGCCTGCAAATGCCGACCGCAGATGGAAAGGCCAACATGAGCAGGGGCGACAACAACAACAAGAGCGAATTAAACCAAAAACCGCAGCCAAAAATAAAATAAAGCCAACTTAATTGCATTCATCGATGATGGCCAAGTCCACCGAAACCAGAACCGGCAACAGCAGCGGCACCGGCAACGGCCATGGCCACAAAGGCCCTAGTGGCCACAACGACCCCGACGAGTCGCTGCACCTGCACCCGCCCCTGGAGGCGGCGGTGGCGGCCAGCCTGCAGCACTTCCAGGTCCGACGTCATCGCCGCAGCATCTCACAGCTTATGGCCAGCATGGGTAATGTCAACTAGACAGAAACTAAGACTATGCGACGTACTATGGCGTACTTACTCTTGAAAACGCGAAATCAAAATAGGCCTAAATGCTGACCTAAATCGTACAAATCTTCCTTCTAATTTGGCGCTTATCTTTAGTGATAAAAGAGACACAATCACTGTCAGTTCTGGGGCACCCCTGTTTGCTATATAGCTGTGTTTATGAAAAACTGTGTTGGTGTAAAAAGCAGTTATTAGCTTCACTTGTTTAGTTATTTAATTACTTACACTTATGGCTTAGACTGTTACAATGATTAGCATAAATTTGATATTGCATAGATGCAGTAATAGATTTACAGACCTTCAGATACATTTACGAACTCATACCTAGACCAGCTGTGAGTAGATGCTGACAGTCTTAGGTCTCTTCTGCTCTTTGCTTGTCGGAGTATTTTTGAGATTCTGCGTCATCTTCAGATAACAGTGAACCAGTTTAGAACTGGTTGGCGGTCTGTTTGGCATCAGGAAAGTGAAAAGTATCCACGCGGGCAATTTGCGGGTACTCGGTGGGTGCTTCGGTGGGGGAGTGCCGAAATGACGGGCTTAGAGACCACAAAGAACTGATAACCGTCTAAATAATAAATTAACACAGCCCAACATCGGCATTTCCGTCGATTTATATATATATATATATATGTATAGGTAGACATACGCTTGGTGCCATTGTCTTGCGCCTCGGGTTGCGTGCAGGGGCTCCTCCTAACGGTGCTGGTTGTAAGTGAATCACAGCCGATTTTCAAATGCTTGGCACGCTAAAAGCCACGCTACACGCTCATAAGTATATGAATATATTGTGTCTGATTTACATTCGGATAATGCAACAGGAAGTCTCGATTTCTTTGGCATTATGTGTAGGTCAGACCGAACAATTGCCCGCTGGGTTGAAAGACCTGTTCAGGGCACGATTTTCGCACCTACACCCCAGTATCGAAACCCGTAAACAAAGGCCGCAAAAATTACCAACATCAGACCTCGAACTCTCTGAAGGGCCATAAATATATGTAGCAAGCCCTTGCTAGTCATTGTGAAGTATATATATATATATATATATCAATCGCAGTTACTCGATTTGTCCAAAAATAGCATGCTGTGGTAGCCTAAAGCAGGATTTTGGGTTAAATTTAGTTCCTCCTGTCATTACGTAGTTAGAAGTTAGGCGAACCTATTTTGTACAAAATTATAATTAATTTTCTTATAAGCCTTATCACAGAGCTGCTCCTCCTTTCGGTTCCTAGTATTGATATTTGGTTCCCATTATCTAGGGATTTACTTGCCGCAGTCATGTTCTATACCTAGTCATTGTGCAGTATATTTATATAACTTACTTAATTTAATATACTCATCAATAGCACCTACTCTAATTATACAAAAATAGCATGCTGTGGTAGCCTAAAGCAGGATTTTAAGATATATGTAGTTCATCGTGTCATTACGTAGTTAGAAGTCGCCTATTTTGTACAAACTGATAATTAATTTTTTATAAGCCTACTTCGGGTTCCTAGTATTGATATTCGTTAACCATTATCTAGGGATTTACTTGCCGCAGACTTGTTCTATACCTAGTCATTGTGTAGTATATTTTTATAACTTACTTAATTTCTAGCACATATTAATGGCAGCTACTGCAATTGTCCAAAAATAGCATGATGTGATAGCCAGCAGAATTTTAATATATATGTATATATATGTATATGTATATCGTGTCATTACGTAGTTAGAAGCTAGGCGAACCTATTTTGTACACCCCTTATAAACTGATTTTTATAAACCATATAACAGAGCTGCGCCTCCTTCGGGTTCCTAGTATTGATATTTGTTTCCCATTATCTAGGGATTTACTTGCCGCAGACATGTTCTATACCTAGCCATTGAGCAGTATATTTATATAACTTACTTAATTTCTTGTCCTACTCGAATCATATACAAATAGCATACTGTCGCCTATAGCAAGATTTTGGGATGTAGTTTCTCCTCTTATTACGTAAAAAGTACCTCTTATTCTCTTATCGATAGGAAGTCAGGCAAACCTATTTTATACCCCTTACAATACATTTTTTATAGGCCGTACATATAACAGAGCTGCGCCTCCTTTGGGTTCCTGGTATTGATATTTGTTTACCATTATCTAGGGATTTACTTGCCTCAGACATGTTCTATACCTAGTCATTGTGGAGTATATTTATATAACTTACTTAATTTCTGGCATTCATAAATGGCACCTACTCTAATTATACAAAAATAGCATACTGTGGTCGCCTTGAAGCAGCATTTTGGGATGTAGTTTCTCCTCTTATCGATAGAAAGTCAGGCGAACCTATTATTATACCCCTTACAATACATTTTTTATGGGCCAAGAGCTGCGCCTCCTTTGGGTTCCTAGTACTAATATTTGCTTCCCATTATCTTGGGATTTATAAAACCATTCTGCGGCATTGTTTTATACGCTTTCATCATAACTCAAAGGCGAAAAGGCGTTAAATGTTTATCAGCCAATTTTAGAGCTATTTCAGTTAAATTACTCAACTGTCAGGGAATGTGTGAATTTAATTGGTAAATAGAGCGAGCTGAAAGGGAAAATGTGCTAACTGTTTGCGGTCTTTTATTAGACCCTATTTAGTATCGCATTATAGGGGTCGTTGGCATTACCTGTGGTCCGGGTATTGTTTATGGCAAACACAGGTTCAGTTATATCCACAATTGGCAACAATACGGCACCTAACCTGGAAGCCTTTCATCTCTTCCACTGCAGAGCTACTAATATATAAATACCGCGTTTATCGCCCATCTAAGAATGCCAAGGCTTACGGAGAACCCCACTTCTGGCATTCGCTTGCAGAGTTCTTTTGTTTGGTAATGTCGGGCTGATAACCGAGTGGGCTCTCTGATAAGGTACGTGCCCACAATCGCTTTGTGCCCAAACCGAGTACGAGCCCACGAAGACGCTCTCAAGAACACTTGGCTGGGCCAATAGAAGGTCTGGTGACGAGACTGGGCTGGTGGCAGTTCCTGTAATTCAGTGAGCCCAACTCAGATAGTGTCCGGTAGTGATCCCCAATGTCATAGATCACTGGCAGTCATTACTGGCAGTCAAAACCTTTGCACTCGGCGTCCCAGCTAATTTTAACCATCAGCCGTGATAAGGCAAGTCCGCACTTCAGTAAATATTTGTCTAGCGATAGGAGGCTCGGAGTTCAGCAGACTTGGATATAGGTAGATATAGGTGTCGTTCCAGGGAACACCTGTTAATCAAAGCACTGCACTAACTACTGATTTATGTAGCTCACTCCTGAACTCGATAACCACAGCACGCAGTTTTCTTTGTGCCCTTTTGTAAAGCGATCAATAACCGCGTCGATAAGAGGCTTTATCCACCCGGGTTCGTTGGATGATATATGGCCGAACCTACTGTGCGGTATCTCCTAATCTTTCAGTTGCCCGAGCTTTATATTGGCGAGCGCTATCTTAATAGCACTTAACTGAGAGCTTATTTCTGACTACAAGAGTGTGGCACAGAGCCCGCTGCAAATATAATGATTTAACTGCGACTATGACTGCCCCTGTCATGCTCCTTTCGGGGTATAGAAAAGAACATAAATATTCCCCCAGCCAGCGGACACCTCACGTGCCCCTAAAGTACAGATTGCGACGTCTGTACAGCGCTCGAAATAGTCTCAAGGTCCGCGGACAGACGGACAGACTTACAGCCGGACAGGCCGGGTTCCTATGTCAAGTTCAGCCGAGCGGCGTACTCTGAAATAAACACTGAACTTAACTACGGCACATGTCGGGGACTGTGGCCTCGGGGGAGCTTCTGTGTTGCTGAACTGGAGAAATCATGCGCTAATCACTCATTACAGAGGTTATGGAGCTTAAAGCGCTAGCCCGAATCAGTTTATATCAGATTCCGACTGCAGTTCAGTTATCATATCGGCTGGCGGTTGAGTCAGAGCATGTAAAGAGCGATGGATGGCCAGCACTCTAGGCGGAACACCAAACGTAATTTCAGCTAATTGAAAGCCACAATTGCCGGGTGGAAGTACTTTGAAAAGCGAAGCAAATATTGATAAGGATTTGAGCTGTTTGCGCAGTGCGGGGAACTACACTTAAAATTGCACTTTAAAATGCGGGTTTTTGAGCTGATAGAGGGAGACGTTGCTTCTTTCGGGCATTGATTGAGTTCAAGATGAATACGAGTATTAATTATTGCGTCTTCTTTCAGCTGAATACCCCACTGACGATGTATACCGGCCGACCCACTACAGTGGCTACGTCAATCGTGGCTACGATGACCTAGACAGTTCCTACTACTTTGCCCAATTCGAGGCCATGGCAGAGGCGCCCGGCGGCGGAGCGGTGCTGCCGCCCTACGCGACCGACTCGGACATCGAGAAGGGAAGTCGGGGCAGTCGGGAGGCGGATGCCTCGGCGGAGGACTCCAATAACGAGGAGGACGGGGAGGGCTTCCGGGACTGCACGGACGACGCGGTGGCCGAGCACCAGAACCGCTGTCTGCCGGAGTTCCAGTTCTCGCTGGTCGACTCCGAGTACGACGAGACGCTGGCCTTTCCCGACTCCGTCACCATCCTGTCGAATGTGGGCGACAAGCCGGTCCTGGTGGAGCGCAAGGAGACGGACGACGACGAGGAGGAGTTCGACGACGAGGAGAACAACAGCGTGGTGCTGCGCCACGAGATCCCCTTCACCAGCATATACGGGCCCAGCGTCAAGTTCAACTCCTTCCAGCGCAAAGTATTCATTCCTGGCCGAGAGATCCACGTCCGGATCGTGGATACGGAGCGCAGCGTCACAACACACCTGCTCAATCCCAATCTGTGAGTGAACTCGATTTAGGAATTAGTAAAATATGCTTGTAATTCAACCTGATCCTTGTACCTGCCAGGTATACCATCGAGCTGACTCACGGCCCCTTCAAGTGGACGATCAAGCGGCGCTACAAGCACTTCAACTCGCTGCACCAGCAGCTCAGCTTCTTCCGCACATCGCTCAACATTCCCTTCCCCAGTCGCAGTCACAAGGAGAAGCGGACCACGCTCAAGGCCACCGCCAGCCAAATGGCCGACGAGTCCACTCTCAAGGACCTGCCCGCCCACACCAAGGTCAAGCAGTCCAGCACTCCGCTGAGTGGTCAGGCCCACAACAACAACAATGGCGCCGGCAACAATGCAATGGCCATCATCAGCCCCAGTCACAGCTCCATTCTGGCCGGCTTCACGCCCCGCCGCATCCAGAAGAAGCGCAAGAAGAAAAAGAAGCGGAAGCTGCCGCGGTTCCCCAACCGTCCCGAGAGCCTGGTCACAGTGGAGAACCTGGTCGTGAGGATCAAGCAGCTGGAGGACTATCTGTACAATCTGCTCAACATCAGTCTGTATCGATCCCACCACGAAACGGTAAGATAGATCCAAGACTTCGTGTCGTATTCGACAGAACTAACTTGAACAATGAGAAAATCGAGGCTCTCTATTATATTTAATAGTAAATACTTATTAATAATGGTTAATACTTACAGCTGAACTTTGTGGAGGTCTCCAACGTGTCCTTTGTGCCCGGCATGGGCATCAAGGGCAAGGAGGGCGTGATCCTGAAGCGGACAGGCTCGACCAGGCCCGGTCAGGCGGGATGCAACTTCTTTGGCTGTTTCCAGAAGAACTGCTGTGTGCGCTGCAACTACTTCTGCTCGGACGTGGTGTGCGGGACGTGGCGCAGCCGCTGGTTCTTCGTGAAGGAGACCTGCTTCGGCTACATCCGTCCAACGGACGGCAGCATCCGGGCGGTGATCCTGTTCGACCAGGGCTTCGACGTGTCCACGGGGATCTACCAGACGGGCATGCGCAAGGGGCTGCAGGTGCTGACCAACAACCGGCACATCGTTCTCAAGTGCTGGACACGGCGCAAGTGCAAGGAGTGGATGCAGTACCTCAAGCATACGGCCAACTCGTATGCCCGCGACTTCACGCTTCCGAATCCGCACATGTCCTATGCCCCGATGCGGGCCAATACGCAGGCCTCGTGGTACGTGGACGGGGCCCAGTACATGTCGGCCGTGGCAGACGGCCTGGAGGCCGCCGTCGAGGAGATCTACATCGCCGACTGGTGGCTCAGCCCCGAGATCTACATGAAGCGACCCGCGCTGGACGGCGACTACTGGCGCCTGGACAAGATCCTGCTCCGCAAGGCCGAGCAGGGTGTGCGCGTGTTCGTCCTGCTCTACAAGGAGGTGGAGATGGCCCTGGGCATCAACAGCTACTACAGCAAGTCCACGCTGGCCAAGCACGACAACATCAAGGTGGGTGCCCAAGCTCTCTCTCTCTCTGCAATTGGAACTGTGCTAACAATTAGCTCTCTCCTAGGTGATGCGACATCCGGATCACGCTAGAGGTGGCATCCTTCTGTGGGCTCACCACGAGAAGATCGTGGTCATCGATCAGACCTATGCCTTCATGGGCGGCATTGACCTGTGCTACGGACGCTGGGATGACCACCACCACCGGCTCACAGATCTGGGCAGCATTTCGACGGCCTCCGTTTCGGGGAGCACGCGTCGCACACCCAGCCTCTACTTCAGCAAGGACGACACGGACTCTGCCTTCGGATCGCGCAAGTCCTCCCGGAATGCCCATTACGAGACATCCACCGCCAAGGAGCCAAGGTCGCCTTCGCCGTCGCCCGATGAACCCAGTACCAGCATAGAGTTGAGGACTCTGAAGCCCGGTGACCGCCTGCTGATACCCTCGATGCTGGTGCCCAGTCCGGGAGACACGCCCGGGGAGTCCAGCATTGCGTTGGAGGGCATGAAGCTGAATACCCCAGAGATGGAGCGCAAGAACGTGCTGGACCGTCTCAAGAACAACGCCATGAAGGGCGCCCGCATCGGCAAGGACTTCATGAATCGTCTCACTGCCACCGAGGCGGCGGAGGAAAAGCCGAACGAGGTGTTTACCATTGAGTCCCAGGATGTGACGGACCACGAAGATACGCTCCAGTCGGCGCCCAGGGAGCAGGCGGAGGTGACGGTGGCCGCCTGTAGCACGCAAATACTCAGCGAGTTCTACGGCCAGGCAAAGTATTGGTTCGGAAAGGACTACTCCAACTTCATACTCAAGGACTGGATGAATCTGAACTCGCCGTTCGTGGACATTATTGATCGCACCACCACGCCGCGGATGCCTTGGCACGATGTGGGGCTTTGTGTGGTTGGCGCCTCCGCCAGGGATGTCGCCCGCCACTTCATCCAGCGGTGGAATGCCATGAAGCTGGAGAAGCTGCGCGACAACACGCGCTTTCCCTACCTGATGCCCAAGAGCTATCACCAGGTGAGGCTGAACTCCCATCTGCAGCAGCTGCAGCGTCGCCAGCAGCGGGTCACTTGCCAGCTGCTGCGCAGCGTCTCGGCCTGGAGCTGTGGCTTCATCGAGGCGGATCTGGTGGAGCAATCCATCCACGACGCCTACATCCAGACGATCACCAAGGCCCAGCACTACGTGTATATCGAGAACCAGTTCTTCATCACCATGCAGCTGGGCATGGGTGTGCCGGGCTCCCACAACAATGTCCGCAACCAGATCGGCGAAACCCTCTTCAAGCGCATCGTGCGGGCGCACAAGTGAGTGGATGCCACATAACCCTATACTGTTCCAATCTGACCTCTGTATCTCTTCTCTCTTCTAGGGAACGGAAGGCGTTCCGCGTGTATGTGATAATGCCGCTGCTGCCGGGCTTCGAGGGCGATGTGGGCGGCAGCACGGGAATCGCCGTCAGGGCTATCACTCACTGGAACTATGCATCAATTTCCAGGTGAGGCTTGTGCATGCGAACTGCTTGACGAAGAGACTTACTTCCATATCTTCCAGGGGTCGCACTGCCATCTTGACACGTCTCCAGGAGGCAGGTGTTGCCGAGCCGCAGAACTACATCTCCTTCCACAGCCTGCGCAATCACTCCTTCCTGAACAACACACCCATCACCGAGCTGATCTATGTGCACTCCAAGCTGCTCATCGCCGACGATCGTGTCGTGATATGCGGCTCGGCCAACATCAACGACCGCTCGATGATCGGGAAGCGGGACTCGGAGATCGCGGCCATCATCATGGACGAGGAGTTCGAGGATGGTCGTATGAACGGCAAGAAGTATCCCAGTGGGGTATTTGCCGGACGTCTGCGCAAATATCTCTTCAAGGAGCACTTGGGTAAGTATCTGTGCGCCCTTCTGTGTGCCTTCTGGCGCCTAATCGTCCTCGTCATAGGCCTCTTGGAGGAGGGCTCAAGCCGATCCGAAGTGGACACCAGCGACCCCATATGCGACAAGTTCTGGCATGGCACCTGGCGTGCGATCTCCGCCCGGAACACGGAGATCTACGACGAGGTGTTCAAGTGCATTCCCACGGACTTCGTAAGGACCTTCGCCAGCCTGCGCAAGTACCAAGAGGAGCCGCCGCTGGCCAAAACGGAGCCAGAGCTGGCGGCCAAGCGAGCCAACGAAATTCAAGTAGAAACCCTATTAATAACAACTTTACTTAAAATCTAATGCCAACCTCCCTTTTACATTAGGGATACTTGGTGAACTTGCCTTTGGAGTTCCTCAACAAAGAGGTGCTCACGCCACCCGGCACCAGCAAGGAGGGCCTCATTCCTACCTCTGTGTGGACGTGATGGCCTTGGGCTCATCATCCGGAGATTCCTACCTCGGCATGGTGGACATAGTCCGCCAGAAGCTTCCAAGACGCAACTAGCTCCTAGATCGTAAATTCCTGTGGAACCCCTATTAACGTTTACAAAACCCCACCAAATGCGCTTAACTTCAACTTGAACGCTTTGTCATTGCCAAGTCATAAGCTTTGTATATTGTATATATATATTATAATATCCGTAAATGCCTTTAGGTACTACCAACTAGTTATTAATTTATTTTAACCTGTTTGTCTCTACCTATGTCCTCATGTTTAGTTCTTAGACCATAATTGTTATTCTTTTGTATGATGTTTAAAAGCAGTATTTAAGAACGTTTACACAAGTTAATGGAAGTGATATGGAACTATCTTTTTAAGAAAAGAATTACCAAGGGTAATAAAATAATGAGTTTGCAAATATATGTTTCTCTATTCTATGTTACATTAGGAGAATTGAATTTGTTACCATTAATTAGTGAAAACACAGTGACAGGCCTTTCGGCTCCTTAGATATGACGATTGTGTGGATGACAAGGGAGGGTCTTCTCTGGATCAATAAGGTATTGATACTTTGGATAAGAAGCTGACTAGCCACAGCACTGCAAAATATCAATAAATCGAAAACCTAATCGTACTATTCGTTGCAGGTCAAAAATTAAGTACATTATTTGTCTGGCCATAGATAAATGGGGTCTACGAAGAAATGTTTCATTACCGCCATTTCTTTTTTTAAATTATATTTTTTTACTTTTATCCTATATTATAAAACTATTTAAACAAATTTCGATTGAATAAGAAATCTGCCTTTTCCAAGCTACATAGAGATGTCTCCCCTTAAACAAGTAAGAAAGCTACAGTCGAGCTCGAGATACCCAGTCCCTCGTGAGCTATGTGCATCAAATTTAAGAAAAGTAATCTTTTTTATTTATTATCCGACTGCACTCAATCAAATACCCTGGTTGTGCTGATAAGGAATACCGGGGGTCCCATAGGTATCCTTTTCCTTTTAATTCCACTCCACCGATTTTCGATGGACTGATGTTCTCAATGATTTCCCTGGTATATATATATATTAAACTTACTTAACGTTTTATAAATCTTACTTTTCCATGGCTTCTTTATTTTATATAGTTTGAGTTTATAGATATATGCATATCTAAATCCCTCACGGATTTTCCTGCCACCGTTGTCACCATAATTTGTTCTTAAAAGTATGCTTAAAATAATATTAAATGTACTTACGTATATTTGTTTGAATGGCTAGACACCCAGAGTTGCCAGTCAGTTGGCCGCCAGATGCTATAGTTGCCGGGTAACTTTTATTACTTTTCCCGCCACAATTTAAATGTTTTATTTTTATTTTATTAGCTTTAAAAAACAATTACAATACAAATAATTTTATTAATATAAATTAAATAAGAATAAAGTTAAACCTCTATTTTTGCGCAATGATAAAATTTAAGAAGTTGCTAAATATACTCTTCGATATTCCATTCTTAGAAGGCGACAACTCTTAACAGCCAATCCCGAAGAGGTTGGTGAAAATGCTAAAAAAAATTAGATCGATAGGAGTTCTGTGGCACGGTGGAGGTTTGTGATTTCCGAATTAGTTTTGCATTTCTCTCAATTTTTCTAGAAGAGGACTAAAGGCACTAGTGCCCTCGCGGTACATTCGGATACCAAATCTGTCCTTGTATTCGATACATATGATACCGATAATTATATATTTATATTATTATATTATATTTTATTATATATAAGGGATACGCTTGGTTTTTATACCACATTGATAAGGGATTTGTTTTGATCGAAAAACCTTTTGAATCAACGTGCCAATTTGCTCACTGACAACATCTGGCTGCTACGACTTGATGAATGGGTTTTTATAGCTGTTATAGTAAAAGCAGCATTTTTATAGCAACAAAAGTCGATCGACAGCTTGACTTGGGCAACATGTGGCTGTTGGCCAAGGTACATGCGGCGCAACAATTGGACTTGCAAGTTGCAGCCCTATATTCTGGAGATCATCAGTGACAATTGTGACCTAAAAAATTGTTCGACGTTGACTGAGAAAACTCAGCCGTTATCGACGTCAGCAGAGAATTCGGATAAATTTCGCTCCTTTATCTGTCTTTAAATCTAGTGTGCTCGCAGAGAGAATTCTTCCGATATCCAGCTAGAGAAATGTGCCCTTGGATTTTAAGAGAATTAATGTATTTCGAAATAATAAATAAAATCCGCTGTTATGAAATTAAATTATTTAAATATGGTAACAATAACATTTTTTAATTCAGTTATAAATACTTACTTAGTGGTTCTCAAAGCAATAGGAGTGCCTTTACGTATGAACTGTTTTCTGTTTTGCTTTTTCCCGTTTTGCTTTAAAAAAAAAATCGAAGAACTTTCAGTCAATACAAGTAAACACAATAAAAGTAGACGATTGAGAATCAAAACATTGAGTCACGGATATCATGGATGGGCCTGTTTACATACATATACATAAATGATGCATGAATTAATGCTGTGCTATCCGAGTGATGAAATGCCCCTGTTCTGGTTCTTATAAAAAGACAGTGACCCAAAAGCCACAAGAAAACATACAAAGAGGTCGATGGCTGATAACGCTATTGATCCTCAGTCCCCCGATTTCTCCCGAGTCTGACTTCAAGTGCGACCTAGGACACCTTTAATGTGTGATAACTCCCATGTTTATGATCCGATCTTAATTTCATATCTATTTACATACATAAAATCATAATGAAAATCACGACTTCAGCTTAGTTTTACGCTTATCAGACTTACGAATACGGTAATCTGCATGCAACAGAGAGGAGTTTTGCAACCAAATTCGGTAGCTCCACTTCTTATAGTCTTCGAGATCTGTTGTTTCAAACGGACAAACATATATGGCTATATCGACTAGGCTGGTGATGCTGATCAAGATATGTATATGTATATAATTTATGTTTTCGGAGATGCCTCCATTTTAGGTTGGCACTAACTATAATTATATTGTACCCTATGGGTACCGGGCAATAGGTCATTAGGTAAAGAAAGAGTACGTTTAAAAAACATTTTTTGGCTTGTAGAAATTTTTACAAAATTAAAAACAAATATTTATGTCGAAATGTATCATATTATTTAAGAATAATTTGATTATGTACATAGTTTACATTGGGAAATTGAGCTTTTAATTTGGTCACATCTGTGTATAACATGATCAAACTAAAACCCTTCTTATCGAGGTAAGACAAGGTGACGATCGCACAAGAACTCAAAAATTATTACATACATTTTTTTTTTAACAATTAGTTTTCGCATTTAGCTAAAAAAAAAATGTAAACATTGAAACCCAATATTTTCAGTATTGGAAACAATATCATTTTGCACTTCACCCATATTTCTTTAGAACCAACTGACTTTTTAAAAGTAATTTGTCAGTGGAGAGCCATGAATGAAAAGTGATTTTTGGAACCGCAGGGTATCTGTCGCATTTCAATGCAATGTGGTTTCTGTGGATATGTTTTTTGTGATCCTTGTACTTTTACATTTTGTACATTCTTTTCGATATTCATAAGAATAAGGCAAAATTAACAGAATATGTTTTAAAAGATCATTAAAAGAGCAACAGTTGGAAAAAGCACGCTCTTGTCCGATTTCCTCTATCTTGTTATTGCCATTTCCCATTTAGCTATTCTCTCTGCATGTGTCTTGCTCTCTTCCTCTCTCTTGCTTTGATGCAGTTGGGTTCGAGGAAAATGCATCGGCAGAGGCAATAGCAAACCGCAAACTTAGTTCGCTTCTCGCTCTCGCGCAGTGCAATCGCGTCTCGCGTACTCGGAAAATGTCCGGCATTTATACATACATATGTACAAATATAATAACGAATAGGATATAATCAGTGGTGTGATTTGTTGTGCGAAGTTTAACGTGCAATCGTGCTTAAATTTAGAGCAGTGTGTATAAATACGTACATACATACATATATCCCAATAAGAACCAAAATATTCTTGGAAGAACAACAACACTAGGGCTGGGCTGCCAAACGAGTTACAGTCGCACACACACAAATGACACTCGTAAACATGCGCCGTCTTTGTCCCACCCGCTTTTGCATTCTCCCAGAGTTGCATCACACATAAGCACACGAGCACAAACTCGGTTGCGAGTACGCACACTTGCCTGTAACGTAATAAAAGCACGTGTTGGCTTTGATTTCTCGTTTCCACCTCCGCTGTTCCCTTCTGCCGCTGGCTGTTTTGTTTTTGTTTCAATGACGTGACTTCGCATGAGTGACTGTGTGTGTGTGTGTGAATGAGCCGATCGCCCTCTCTTGACTCTCTTCGGTCTCTGATAACAGTTCCGACTTTGTGTTTGTGAGCTTGCTTTCTTGTCATTGCTTTGTTATTGTTTGGTTTTGCCCTTGCTTGTCTTTGTTTACTTTTTCTCTTTCCTTCGCGTTGAGCTTACGAGGGCAAAGGAAAGCAAATTATTTTTATCTGCATTTCGCTCGATGCCGAAGCCCAAGTTCTGAGACAAACCGGTTTCGAGTAGGAACTTTCGTATTCTGATTAGTTCCCACACATATCAACAGGTAGCTGCAGCAGGGCCTGCGTGTGTGCGAGTAAACTTGCCACCTACTCGAACCGAATACCCGGGGACACCTCGGCAGCAACTAACAAACTAGCAAACGCTGGACCGCTGTTTGGCCGAGCCCGAACCCGAATCCGAACCTTCCCAGAAGTTCAAACACACTCGCACACGAATACACGTTGTGGCGCAACAAGCTTTCCCAGATACCCCCTCTCTCTCACTCGCTCTCTGTCGATAAAACCTGCTGCCGCTGCACAGAAATCAAAAGTGAACATCGCCTCGCTTGCACACACTTCGCCTCTTGCTCTTGCCGTCCCTCCTCGGGCGCCACACGGCACACGAACGGCAGTTCGTTGCCTTCGTTCTTGGCTCGCGTGAGCTTCGTATCTTGATTTGTGCCCGGTTCTAGTTGGTTAAGCCCCTCGGCTGGCGCTCGGCTCCCGCTTCGGGTCGCGTCGGCTCCCCACTTCGGCCCGGGCAGCGGCGCTCGGCCCCACTCGCCAGTCAGTCGGCAGGCAGAGCGAGAGCAGCCCGCAGTTTTTTTTCGTGGGGAGATCGCAGTTTTTCGTTCGCCAATCGGCGGGGTTGCGGAATTCGTAGTTTGCAGTTGCAGTGCAGCGCAGCGCTTCTTAGACTCATTTCAGCTAGTACAATCAATTAATTGGCATTAATTACTAGCAGCTATCTAGCCAGACAAGTTGGCCCCGTCAACAGGCAAATCGCTCGTTAATGGGTGCGAGTGGCACGGTGGGTTGCAAGTGCATTTGACTAGATTTGCCTGCTGCCACAACACAAAGGCTGAACTACGAATGCTAGAACCAGTTTTGATTTCGGTCTTAACGACGTTTACTTAAATTCGCGAATCTGGCGATTTTTGCCCCTCTTGCAGAATGGGTCTCGGGTGTGCACCGGAAACAAGCGGGAACGAAACAACAATCAGCCATTCACAAAGCCATAAAGCACAGTGAAACACTTGATAACGAAGCCCAAATCGAAAAGCCCCACGCAAACCGAAAGCCGAAGCCGAAAGCCAAAACCACAACCAAAATCAATCCCGCAACGTTGTTTAATTAAATGCTGATCAAGTGAAATATCAATCGAGTGCGAGTCAAATCGAAGAATGTGTGTCATAAGTGCCGGAGTGAAGTGCAGCCAAAGAAGCCAATGAATTAATTGAATTTCTGTTTAAAATTGAAATATTCTCGAAATATCCTCGGCCCTCGTAACCGTAATCGGAGAGGCCGACCGCCGAAAGCCGGAAAAGTGCAAGTTCATGGCGAATTAAATACTTCAATTTGTGCAACCGAAATGGCCATCCCACTTAGAGGCAGTGGCAGTGTGGTCCTGAATTGCTGACCAAGAACTCTCCGATTAGAGCAATTAAAACTGGCTTTCCATCGACTGACAATAGAGTGTACTTAGGATGTGCGGCAAGCACTTGGAGCGCCTGGCCTCGGCCCGAGGAATAGTGACAACCGGTTGGGGCAATTAGGAGCATCGTTAGAACGCTGGTTCAAGCCAAAGTGAAACAAGTGAAATAGTTGCTGAACAAAGCCAGCGAAAATGGCTGCCACTCAGCCGAAGGATACGGCGTTCAGGACTGAAGAGTCGCCGGCTGAAGCACCGGCCCTGCTGCCCCCACCCCCCGCCAAAGCGGTGGCAGCAACGGCAGAGGCCATGTACAGCTCCAGCACGGCAACGGCTTTGTCATTGTTTGATCAGCTGAAAAACAGCGTCAATTTAAACAGTTTGACAATTGGCGCCGGCGGCAGCAGCAACGCCAACACCGACACACCACCGCCAGCAGCCACACAAGAGGCAACACCCCGTCCAGCAACGGCAGACACACCCACCGTCACCCTGCCGCCGGCCCCCGCTCCCCCATCCGTCGCGGATATCGAACTGAAGCCGCCGGCGAAGCCAGCGCGACCCTTCAGCACCCCCAGCAGCATTGGCATCGTCCAGGGCACCAAGAGGGGGGCGGGCTGCGTGGCCGGCGGACTTGCCGCACAGGCAGCCAAATTGGACATAAACGCATTGCGATCTCAGCTCTACCAGGGCGCCAGGAAGACTGCAACACCAACAACAGCAACTAGGCTAGGAGCTAAGACGACGCCAGAGCGCGGCAGTGGCACCAGGGGCTCGAAGAAGCGGTGTCTGGATCGCTACGATTCCTCGGAATCATCAGACAGGTGAGTGTGGCGGAAGCGCTGCTTGGTGCTCCGTGCTCGGAGCGGTAGTCGCTGTACCACGGCGGTTCCATATATATGTTTACCTGTGGCCCCTGAGCGTAATTTTGGGGCCAGGCTAATTTGCGAATCTTTATGGTAGCAATTGAGAGTCTCACCCTGCTATTTGAGTCAACTTTCAATCAACCGTGATAGGGAAAAATGCTTTACGGGTCAGTTGAAAGTGCAGCCCGAGCAAAAGACGTCCCTAGGGGTTTACTACCCATTACTTGGTTATATTTGGATACATTAGCTAAATCGAAATTAGAAGTTTATACCCATGAACCTTATACAAGGTCCCTGATCTCTACATCAAGTTTTGAGCGTACAAAGCAGATACTTCCCACTGTTGTAATAATTCAACTTCATTTTTCTGTATACAAGCTCTATTTAGTTGTATTAAAGGTTTAAGATGAGGGTTGAAAGTGAGCAGCCAATCAGAGGCTTAGGGTTAACCGATGACAAGATAAACTGGTCCCAGCAACAGCTGCAAGTGCATATAAGGGATATAGATAGATTGGGTCTGGCCAGTGTATCTCCTAGATGCACTTTATAGCTATAAACGGAATAGTCGAGTGTGTATCTGTGGACCTGTTGGCCGTGCCAAGACTGTGCTAATAGCAGATACTCTAAATATATCTGCATTGCGTTGCATTGCCAAAAAATGAGCCAAAAGTGGCCGTGTTATCCCCAAGAAGCGACCGGGAATATGTGACTTCGTTGTATCCGAACTGCAGTCGAGGCGTTAGTAAATCCCCATCCAGCAGCTGGGGCTGGAGAACCCTAATAACCGATTTGCGCAAATTTATCTGACAGGTAATCGGTTCAATAATCGTGCATGTGAGTAGCTGGCTCTGTAAACACTCGGCGAGGCACGCGCCTGGCTGATTGTGAATTTATGACTTACAGATACATTTGTATCTACTTAAATGGGCGGCCACAAAAACATCTTGCCGCAATGCCAACTAATTTCCGCTCATTAAAAATGCGCAGCGCAGCAGCGGCAGCGGCAGTGGAAACAAAGCGAACGACTGCGGGCATTTGTACTTGTATCTGGCAGATACGCACAACATGCCTCCATTTATCAGCCCCGAATGGCCGCTGATGAGCCGCAGTAGCTGCTGATGTCCATGGGCGGCGCGTGGGCGGTGGAGCAAACCTCGGCGCGGCGGCTTCCTGGCTGCGTTCAGACACAGATGCAGATGCAGATACTACTCCTTCTGGGACTGCACTCCGCTCTCCGCTTGCCTGACTTCTGTTTGCTTAGCTGTGTTCGCTGCATAAGCAGACTTTTGACTTGGCCGGGCTCTTAGCATTTCAATTAAATGGCTGCTGTTGTAGCTGCATGCAAATCATGCATAAACTTATTTAACCACCGACATGGCTGTTTTCAGGTTGGGGTTTCTGGTTTCTGGCTTTTGGTTTCTGGCTCTGATTCCGATTCCGATTTGAGTCCGCTCCTGTTTCGGTTCTGCTTCCATCCACACGCAATCCACAAGCGCTGCCTATCTGCTATCGCCGCTATTGTATCTGTATCTTTCGGTACGATTAACGCGCCGCGAATGTTTTGTCAATTGGCCCCATCGCCGGCCCCCTTATCGCCCCTTATCGCCAGCCCCTGGCCCCCGCCGTACACATCATCGCGTCGGCTTCTGCCCGATGTCGTCGTCGCTCTTCGTTGGCTGTCGGAAATCATTTCGACTCTTGGTCGTTGAACTCTTTTTGATTTATTTATTTGTTTGCCTTTGTTTTTGTCTGTGTTTTTTGTGTGTTTATTTCATACCGTCACAAAACACGACATTTTGATGTTGCCTGGCTTGGTTTTGCATGTTTTTGTTTATTCTTGTCTTACTTGTTTTTGCTTTGATTTGGCTTTCCTCTTGCCTGGGTCCTGAGCTGCATCTGCAGCTGAGAATGGCCCCCACCGGGGCATTATGCTTAACTCAAGATCCCTGATAATCTCCTAAGGTTTCGTTTTCAATTCTCGTTTAACTGACCTCGATTCACTGCACCGCTCCAAGCTCTGCCAAATTCAAGGGAACCCGAACGCGAACGCGAATGCGAAAAAGACACACTCTCCCCCCCAGAGTAGTCATTAAAACTTTATTTTCCACAAAAACCCAACAAATTGCAGCCTCTGCCGGCGAGCTCGGCAAAAAGTATTGCTGAGGCCAGCAAGTACGAGGCACATCCGCAGCCTCGCAGCTCAGGCATTTAACTTTAATTATCGCTCATAAAGCTGAAAACACAACAACTGCAGGGGCAGAGCAACTGCCTGCTTCAGCAATGAAAAGCCAGCAGTTGCTGCGGCTGCTGCTGCTGCTGCTGCTGCTGCAATTGCTGTCATCGTTTCTGTTTCTGTTTCTGTTTATTTGCAGTGTCGCCCCAGAGCGCGAGTGTGTGTGCTATTGATTTTGTCTACTTTTGTCTTACAGGTTTTCCACGTCTTTCCACATATTTCCACGAGACCCCAAGAGCGACCCACTGCTCCAATGGCGCGAGTCTTTTGCCGACTGTGGGCTGCAGTTGCTGTTGCAGTTGCTGTTGCACTTTCTGCCAAGTCATGCACAGACATAAGCGCGAGAGCGGGGGCCAGCAAGGGGGAGGCAATCACCCTGAGATATTGTGTAATCGCCCACGTTGATTTATCTCGTTTAAGTGACTCCGCAGCAACAACTGCAACAGCAACTGCAACTGCCTCTACAGCTGCAAAAGCAGCATCGCGATGACGTCGAAAGTGTAATATAATAGGTTGCAATTGCCAGTGGTTGCCGTGGCTCTTCCTGCGGGTCGTGTATCTCAGGTTTGCCATTGCCATTTGCCAGCTCTTTTTGGCCATTTTGGCATTGTGACTTGCCAAGATTTGGGCGGGCCCAAGCGGCACTCTCGCTTTTGTTGGCCAGTGGCCACGCCCTATCGCCCCCGTGCCCGCAGGCAATGCCAAATCGATCATCGAACTGAACACGTTAAGCGACAGACCGCTTCCGGTGCCAGTTTAGAAGTGAGGTTCCTTATAGCCACTTAGTAGCAAACGTTCCTCCCCAGAGCGCCCTACATTCACCCCTTTAATACCACGCACAATGCGTAGCTCCCAGCACTCAGTTACATAGGATATTTGACAATCTAAAAATCTTGTTTGTTCTAACCGATTTGCTAGCTCCCTATATGTATCGTCTTAGAAACATTCCTTCGTTTGTGGTTTTTACATAATTCAAGCTTTAAAAAGTCTCATAAATTAGTGGCAAACAGATATTTCTTCCTTGTTATGAAAGGTATTTGCCTTTGACTCGAGAACCCTATCTAATATAGCTGTCTTAGGACATCAATTTCAAAAAGCAAGGGTATTAAATCTTCGGTGTGCCGCAGCTAGCTTCCCTTCTTATTTATTTTGGGTTTTATGTCTTTTTGTTCATTGTAATTTTTATATATATATGTATTGCGCTGTCGTCGGGCGAGTGTGTGAGTGCCTTGGCGAGGTTCCCAGTCTTCTGCCTGTGGCAGAGGCCCCCTCGCGTCGGCGCCCCTGCTCTTAGACCGTCTTTGTGGCACCTCCTGCTGTCAGCCCTTTTTGTTTTTGCTTTTTTCCACTTGTTCGCCGCATTCTTAGTCCGCCGTGATTGCTTTTGTGGGGATACCCCGCTGGGGAAGGGCATGCTCGACTGCCGGACAGCCCGTGCTACCCTCGTGCGGGCAGGGTGCCCCCAGTTCGGTTCGCAGGCCCACCGTACTCCTGTTCATATTTAAGCTTTATATGTTTTTGTTGCGAGCTGCTATCCAGCTGGCCTCGCATGTGTGAGTGGTTGTGTGAAAAGCAGTTTAAACACGAAATTAGAGCCTCCCCCGGGCCCCCTGCCGACCCGCCGACCCACCGAAATCCCCTCGTTCCCTCAGGGAGCGCATTAAGTCGTAATAAATGCTCCCCGGTTGCATGCTTTGTACATTGACCTCAAAACGGAGCAAAGCCGCCGAACCCATGCTCCCCAACCCCAACCCCAGCCTCTGCCACGCCCCCTGCCCCCCTAACCCCCTTGCACGCTGTATCTTTTCAGCTGGGATGCTGTTCGCTGTCCGCCGCTGTTGCTTTTCGTGCACATTTTGCTAAATAGCTTCCATTTACGTTCCGTGGAAAATGCAATTCGCAGTTCGCGAGTCGCAATTGTAGAATGCAGACATTTTTTGCCGCTTGCTGCTTGCCGCTTGCAGTTGTTTTCCCTGCTCGCACGCTACTTTGTCTCTACTAACAATGGCTGCTGGGGCGCTGCACTCGCGGCTTTTCGGGGCCATAAATCAAAAAGGTAAAACTCACGGCGGCCTCAAGTAGGGACTTCTCGGCTAACCCGCGAGTGGGGGCGGGCTTTGCTATTAGGAGAAATTAGGTGAAGGAAATAAGTCGGAAAAGTACTCTCGAATGACAAATGTACCAGGCACTTGCCAGCAGTGCGATGTGTGGATGGTCCGCTGGCAGCTACTGTGGGAATCGGGAATGACTAGATGGAAATCCAGGTGTTTCAAGTTCTTGGACTGATCTCCTCAAATCTTAGTAAAATACTATATACACGCAGATTTGTATATCAGCATACAAAAGTTCGATTGTAAAGCTGTACACCGATCCTAAGCTATTGCTTTCAGAAAAGGTTATGTCTACTTTTCAAAAGCGATAACTATCCCTCAATCATATCAATCTGATACAGCACTCAAAAGCTACTCAAAAGATTTGTATGTCTTTTCGAGCAACATCTTTATCTTAGAGTGTTGCCCAACATGTTTCTATAAACATTTTTCTTCATTTGTCAACATTTCCTTCTGTCTTCCGTCCTGTTTAATTTAAGTTTTTTATAAGTTTGAGTTATTTAGTCAAAGTGATAGAGTCATGTCCATGTGCATTTGAATTTCACCCACAATGCTTTGGGTTCCGGGTATCTCATGGTCGTTCACACTCTACTGCAGCTTTTCTACTTGTTGTTTTAGGTTCATAAAACCAATTTTATTATATTGAAGAGCGTGATCTTTAAAAATTTTGTTCTTAACGTTTTAAGCTATGGAAACATGCAATATGTTGTTAAAAAGGAGTTTATAAATGTTTATAATTGACATGGTTTTCTTCAATAAAATAATTTAAAATGTACAACTAATATTAAGTTGTTTTCTTTTGCGTTTTTAAAAAACGTGTTTTTGTTTTTTGAAACTAAATAAATAATTTCTATTTTATTTTTCGTTGTGTCTTGTAACTCGACACCAAATTTGATATTAATTTTTTATAATTTTAAGTTAATAGCTATTTGATTCAGTCACGATTAGATACAAGTTTCTTTACTCCCTTTTTTACATCAATAGATTTCTTGCAAAGGTTCATTGCTCTTACACCCTTTAACAGGGTAATAAAATAAATATGCCCCATTTAATCTTTAATAATACTATTGAATATCAAAGTTTGACCCTCTCTAGCGACTGTGACGAAGGCTTTTCGGACACTATCATTGATTAGCATCTCAAGTGGCGTCGATTTAGACAAGTCCGTCTGCTTTCCTGTTTCTACACTCTTATAGGTTAAGCAATCTGATTAAACTCACTTAGACTTATTGCTGACGCAGGCAATAATGTATTTATGGTTCTCTGGTTCTAGCTATTTCGATTGAGCGCTAAATTTAGAAGCCTTATTAAAAGATTTAGCCATGTAGCCTGAAGATTGTGAAACTCGCGTTGAGACACGTAGAAGCCCGAGACTACATTGACCCTATATAGAAGATTTGGAAACTATTCTTCAAAAACATACAAATAATAAAGTAAACCAAGGTGTAAAGTGCAGGGAAATCTAGTAGAAATAAGTCTAAAACATCAGATACTGAGCTCTTCAACTAGGACTTTTGATGCCGGAAATGCAGCCAGACGTCTGCAAGTGCTCAGACTCCACTGGTCTGTGACCCGGCCCCAAGTATTCCATTTAGTGGCTGGCACCACGAGCACATTTGTGCAACAGATGCATAATTTATGCATCGATGTGCAAATCGACGCGCAAGAATCGCAGTGTGTGAACGTTGAAAAGAAAGCCAACAAACCGACAGCCTAATGGCATTCTAATGCCGACCACCAAAATCAAAATCATATTAGCCCGGGCCCTGGGTGTGGAGTGCCTACTGTCTATATTGTGAGCACACTTTTGGGCAGGGCAACAGCATCAACGGAATCGTGGCAAATTTTCATTAATTATAACGTCAGGCGGCCGCCGCCGTTCTTCTGCCCTTATGCACTCAGAGAAGTTAAAGCGTCCCTCCAAAAAATACACCTAGTATTAGTAGTAGAGTATTGAATTAGCCATCTAAAGCAGGGATGCCCACAGCCCTGACTCGCGAGTCTACAAATTTCTCTGCCTGCTCAGACGATCAATATTTAAAAAGAAACCCACTCTTTATTTAAATGATTTCCTTATTCTTATAAGCTCCCTATTTAATAAATAGGTGACTCCTCGATAGCTCTATAAAAATAGTCAGTAAGCTCTCCATAATAGGAACATCTACTGCCACCCAAGAAAATGGAAATTTCGAAGAGTTCAGGACAATTTGTTTGCCAGTGTAGTGTGTGCTGGGGGCACACCATCTCGCCCAGAATGGTGGCGTGCAGCTGAAATAACAGCAGCAGAGCCGTGCTGCAGCAACGTGGCCATTTCGGATGGAAAGCCAACAGCTTCCCCTCCCGTTGCATCCTCTCCGGCCCGGCTGACATCGCCGGCCAGACAGGCATCCGAAAAACCGACTGACGGCAGTTGCAGGCATCGCATTTTTTCGCTCTGCGCGCCAGCGAAAATTAGTCATTAACTTTTTAAGCATCGACTGGACAAACATGGCGTATGAGTGATGGGCATGGCGGTCATGCGGTGATAAGCCCGCAACTGAACTCAATTCTGTGGCGCATGTGGCAATTATGCTGCCGCCGCTCTGCCTCAACTGCCGCGGCAACTGCAGCAGAATCGGATGCACGTTAGAGATGCACTTGCCATGTTGCAATGGCAACGCATTCGCCGTAGACTGTTATTAAGTGGGCTGGTGGGGGGTCTGCATGGGACGCAGAATGTGTCGGGAGTAGGGTGTAAACGCACAGCAATGAAACAGAATGGCATTTTGTTAAATAAAGCTACCTACTTAAAGTTTTCATTACGTGCAACTTCATGGACTGGTTACCTAAATTGTGGTTAGTTATAACCCCGGTCGACCAAATAAACTCCGACCAAACTCTAATGATTCAGAAAGGTAAACATGTAATGGCTAATTCGAACTGAAAAGTTTCCATCACGTTCCAATTTGTTTTACCTTGTTTTGGCTCTTTTTAACTTTTCGCAGTCCAGGGTTGGGATTAAACCTAACTGAAACATTGATCTTTAAAATCAGGTGATAGCCATGGAAGTTATTACCCGATAAAGCCAAAATATCAGAGATTTTTATAAAATTAATGTATAAGTAGTAGTTCGTACAACCAACAATTAATTATGCCTAAAATAAAACCAATTGAACTGAAAGACTCACTAACTGTGATGAAAAACTCTACAAAAGAAATATATAAAAATATATAAATATAATATTATAACAAAGTAAGAAGTAATTCTACTTAAGATAAAGTCACTTTCAAGATCATTGATCTGTAGACAAGCCATTTATTTAATATTGATTACTTTTCCCTTCCGTTTTGAGTGCGTTTTGACCTTGACGTGTGGCTTGTCCCACTTCGAAGCTCTGTCAAGGCAAAAATAAAAGTAAGAAAGTAAGATGCTTTCAAAAAGGAAACTGAAAGGCCAATTCGAGCGGAAAAGGCAGAGGAAAAGCCCTAAGTAGAAGCTAATCAAGGAAATGTGAGAATCGGTTGAGTGTTCACTGAAAGTCGGAGGCAGACGGCAGCAATAACAATGAAGAAACCTCGTGGAGTGCGTAGGGAAGTCTAAATGGATGGCTCAGGAATGGGGGCTGGGGGCCTAAACAACCATTATAATCGGCTTAAAAAGTGTCAGGCCTGACTTTTGATCAAACTGAATTGAATTGTCAATTGAAACTGGAATTTTTGCTGCTACCCCGCACTGCTGGCTTTGGCGTTCTCGTTGTGGTTTCCGACCGTTGTTTGGCCCATTGATTAGACATGAAATTCTGTGTTCAAATATATTAATTAATAAATATCCAGAGGCAGTGTGACAGGAATTGTTTGAACATTTCTGCAGCTTTATTTGTTGCTGATTACTTTGTGTACGCCCGTGAAATTAGTTTGCGGCCAGGAGGAGGGCTGCGCTGCGGTATTTGTCGTTCTAATTAGCAAAAATAAAATCAAATTGATTGCATAAATACGTTTATTTTAAAATAGAATCATATTAAATTGCATGTGGTAGCGCGGCCAGGGGCGGTCCATGGGAAAGCCAGAACAAATGGTAATTAAAAGTTAATTAGGCCGAATGATGAGGGTAGGGCCGCTCTGTTCAGAGCTTGGCCCGTTTAAGAACTTCCAGCCAAGGCAACAGGTGGCACAATCAATTGATTCCGTGTCTCCTCTAACGCTTTTTCAATCAATTTCGACCCTTTCACACTCGCAAAGCCAGGCACAGTGACCGACAGAGGCATAATTACTATAATTCGCGCCGATTTGTTCCTGTCCATGATTAAGAAATTGCCAAAGTTGCTTATTGCTGGCTCTCCTCTGAAGCAACGATACTCAACAGCCATTCCAGCTGTCCCAGTGAGCAAATAGAACCTTTCAGAATACCCTCGTAAGAGTCGAGACGAGATTTTTGAGGGATCGATAAGCGTAACACAGATTCATTGTTAATGTCCAGTTTTGTTTCAATGTTAATATTTTTCCAAATTATAATACCTTAAATTTCACAGCGGTGTCTAACCCTTATGAATATATTGGGTAAATGTAGAAGCGTCACATCCTAAGTCAAGATCATTTCAAACTTTCGATCGATGACCTGGACATGGAAATGTAATTAACGTTGAAGTCTGGCCCAAATGGCGTTGATCAGTTAGGCTCATCGCCAGCCAGTCAACCAATCAGTCATCCCTCTATCCAGAATGATAAAGTATTTCAGGCTCTTTATATATTAGGTGATTTTATTCTTCCATTAAAATACAAAAGTTTTCGCGTCTGGCTCTCAGCAAAGTAGAGATCGCAGATCTCGATTCTTCTTTTATCGATGTACTATCGATATTTCTACAACTTATTTCTATAATAGACTATTCACACTACAGTTTTATTATATAAGACCAATTGTGAATATATAGCTTTTGTTTATGTTTTTAATATGACTTTTCTACTATGTTCCTGCAGTATTTTGTGAATTAGCTCTGTAATTGACACCTCAGCCTAGAATTCGGTCAAAGGTAAGTTCTAAACATCCAAACTAGAACAAAAGTTGATCACCACTGGCTAAATACAGGTTTAGCCATTTTATTTCATTCAATTAAGCAAACACTTTATTAATGTAAAGCATTATGAGTAATTAATTAACCACAAAATATGGAAAAAATGTTAAATCATAAATCGAGTGATTTATTTATGAAGCGCAAATACGCTGAGCATATTGCAACGCAAAATAAATGCAATAAAAATATATTAGTTTGGTTTTCTATCCGGCGCTTCTGCTATCTTGGTGCTGCTGAATTAAGCGCATTTTAATTAAATTTTCGTGTTTAGTTCATTAGCAATTCAATTCTGCTTGCCGCCGTGGCAAGCAGCAAAAAAGAAACAATAACAGTTGCATCATTGCAAGCGAAGCGTGGCAATTACCGCTCTCTAAAATTGAGCGATAAAAGTTTGTAATTGCAATCGCCATCGATGTAATTGGCATCTTTTTTCCTTTCCTTTATGTTAATTGCGTGCTTTGATTAGGTATTAAGTTGAGTTCAGAATGGCCAGCTTGAGGAAAGTGAAACCCAACTTCAATTAGTTTAGGTAATAGGCCCTATTGTGTAAACCCTTTTATACACCGTACTTCGAGTAAAGTTAACGTGGTTTCTCAATTGATTATCTTTTATTTTATAGATTTCAGTACTTAAGTACATTGATCGTAAAGTGACCATACTCTCTTAACTTATTTAATCTTAACCTATTTAATAATTTACATATTATTTTAATTTTGGGAACTGGAACATAAATGTAGAAAATACAATAATAATAATACAATAGTGCTTAATATATGTATGTATATCTGCTAACAATATATTGTTGACCAGCATCTTCAGGCCAAATCATGAAGAACTTATAAAGTTGAGTAAACTCGGAAAGAAGTAAATAGATATGTATTAAAAATTAACACATTTGTGTGGACGTACTCTGAAAATTTAAATGGTATCGAATACTGAACATGGAAGGTATCATTCAATAAAGTTGCAAACTTCTCTCTCCATCTCGCTCGCAACAGATGATTAGTCGAGGCTCAAATCGTGGTTTTGAATTGGGAGATTCAAAACTAACCTTTTTTATTTAATTTTTAATTCTACATTATTCTTACAACTCTTATTTTTAAAATCAACCGAAGTATTAGTTTTCGAGCAGGGCCTTGGGAAGTTTTCATTTAAAGCACAAAGCTTTGCGTTTCTCATAGTCCCTTAGTCTGGCTATTATTGGACCCATAAAAGCATCAACTTCATATAATATTAGTAAGGACCAATTAATAATTAATTTGGGTTAATTACGAACGTGTGCAAAGTTAAATAGGGCATAATTTCCCTGGAGGGTCACAAGTAATTGTATCACCCCAATGCTCTTTTTAGAACGATGATTTCGACATAATATCTTCATCACCATCTGGCTCTGTGTACTTGGCGCAGAATCCCCCCTCCACTGAGGGGTGCCCTTCGCCCCAAACATTTACTCGCTGTTATCAACACGCGATTTTCGGCACTTTTTTATTTTTATTTTATGAAGATGTCGCCATCGAAGCGAAGCGTCGAAGACCGAGGGCGAGTGTCGTGCTGAGCTCCCTTGTCCTTCCTCCGGTGCTCCTGACGAGCTCCTTTTTGTTGTTGCTGGTTGCTGGTTGCCTTATAGCTGCTATATATATTCCTGTCTCATTTTCATGGGCCATTTACGTAGACAAAGACTGGCGGCATGTTTGTGTATCCGTAAGATACAGTTTCGGTTTGGGTTTGTCTGACTTCAGTCCAGGCCTCGTCCGTCGTCGTTGATTCTTCATCTGCGTCTGTCTACTGCATTCGTTTGTATATATTCGTACATATATGTATAAGGCCAAAATACGCTAAAAAAGCGCACATACTTTTCAATATCTTTCAATATAAATTTAGCTTGTTTACAATATACTTTGGGAAAGGCTTTAATTTAAGATATACTGCAAATACTTTTCTATTTTGCTTAATATTTAGTTTCCACTGGCCCCATTTTTCAAACTCTTGACTCACTTTTATAGTTGTTTCGGGTGCGATCAAAAAGGGAAGTTAATGCAGTTTAGATGGGAATATTCCTGACGCTTAAGATACCTGTCTTCCCAAATAATAATGCCTCTTCTTGGACTCTTATTTGCGCAGTGTATGCCCTGAGCTGGGGATCGGAGCCGTCAGAATACCGGTTCCCTGCCAAAGTTTTCAAAGTCCCTGAAGGGGTGTAACAAAAAGTTTATGAATATAAGAGGGAAAACGGTGTGTTTATTTCCCTTTTATATTTTTCTCCTGTCCTTTCTTTCTTTGCTCGCCTCGTGGTTATTGCAAAATGCCTTCAAGTTTATCGAAAACAAAAACGAGAAAAATTTCATATAACTGTCCAGGATGCGCTGCCCTGGCCAAAAGTCGTTCTGACATTCCTCAGATTCCTCCCGAACATATATTTTTATTTAATTAAAGCACACTTTGGCGATTTGGGGGCTGGGGCGTGATGGAATTCAGCCGCTTGTTCCCGTTTCGGCTTTCCCGTGCGGTCATCAAGATGTGGGCGGCGTTCGGCTGTCCATCGTAAATGTCTATGATAAATCAAGCCCGAGGAAAGGTAAAAGGTATCGCCTCTAGTTGGACGTCAATTGGTGAGCCACCTTCCCTGGGCTGCGCTCATTAAAATTGACACACAAATGCCGGAAAGTTCAACGACAGAATCACTCGCGGACACGGACACGGACTCACACAGGCAGTGAGAAAAATCGGTGACAGACACACTAAACAAATATTTATATGTTGGTTTAACTTTTACCCGCTTGATATTTGCTTAGAGATTTCCCTTTTATTTTTCCCCCTTCGCTTATCGAATGTTTGCCGAGACATAAACGAACCAAACAGCCGGAGCTGGGCGGGCCAAGGGGAGCGCTGTCACCCAGTATGTGCCATGTGCAGGAAGCCACCTCGGACCACTCTTGCCCCCATCCTGCCCGGGCTCAGCTTATCAGGGAGTTGCGTAAGTCAGTGCCTGTCGGGAACGGCGTCGGGGTTCTTATCGGCCGGGCTGTGAGTAAGGCAACCGGAAAATTAATATAAATTCAAGCAAATAAAAGCATTTCAGCTGCGGAACCCCAAAACTTGCGAAAGTGCATACTCCTCGCATACTCGATCAGGGCTCTGGGTACCATGACGCATTTGATGACAAAGCCCCGGCCAAGTGTCGACCTGATAACCCAAATATCGATAATAACCAAGGTTTATTTATATGTGTCTGACATATATAGAATTAGCTGGAACGCAACAGGTCTATGTGGTATCTACTCCGAGATAATATAATTTCTTTTGGGGAGCTCCAGCTGAATGAATGGCCTCTTTGCCCAGATAACTGCCATATCATCGGAATTCCGGGAACAACGCTCGTACTTATTTAGTTTCTACTACTAGTTTAAGATCATATATTACTTAATCGTTGGTGTTGTTGGAACTTGAGTAGCTATTCCTAGCATTGCTTAGATTAAACCTTGTCGAAACCCAAAGTTTTATGTTTATAATCTCTTTCTATTCCGGGTATTAATCATTTAAATTGTTAGAGCAGCTACAGATTGAGGTTTCCAGGCTGAATAAGGCACGGTAATTAAACGTTAACAATATATCCAATTATGCCTCATATCTTGCTGAAGGGTTAGCCTTCTTTGAGTCGCACAGAAGCGCTCATTAGCTTCTGAAAACACGAAAAGGCCGAAACAGATCAAAACAGAAATTAAGGAGGCTTTCCTGGGCTTTCGGGGGAGGTCCTTGGCCGCATGACATGTCCCGCGTCCATTTCCTCTGCACAGCACAAGTGCGAGTGTGTGCGACAATTGTTTGTGACACAAAGTGATTTTAATCATAATGTCATTAAACACGCAACCGGAGAGGGAAGGGAACAGCCGCCACGACAAGGGCTAACTAGACCCGGGCCCGGGTTCGGGCCATGGCCCTCGACACATGCGAAGATCCCAGGGAGTTGATAACTCCTGTCACTTAATTGCCGGGGCTTAAACATTACAAAACTTTTGTGTGGCCATTGTTAACATAATAAATTAATTTTTTCTGCCTTTCCCTCGCCCCGTACCTTGTGAGCTGTTAAAAAGTCAAGCTCGCAGTTATGAGGAATTAACGTAACCGAAAAAGGCAAAATGAGCACTTCCGTTCGGGCTTCGGTTTCGGCCGGGTCCTTTCTGGGCCACTTTAAATGGAGTCGTAAAGGTAATTGAGGATACTTTGGCGGCCATTGGGCGATCGGAGGCGTTGCCACGGCAGTTGGTGCCCCTTTCCTTGCTTCTCGGCTTTCCCCAACTCAGTCTCCCTAACACGCCCCTTCGTCAGCTTTCCCTTTGGCCTGACGAGTCACGCGATATGTCGAAGGAAGCCTCACAAAAGGCCAAAATGGAGCTCGGTGTAGAGCCCTCGGGGGCGTTGACCAAGTGCAATTGATGAGCACCTGAGTGGCGGCGACTCCGCAGAAAGCTACACTGTCAGGGGAAAGGGGTGGAGACCGGGGAGGAGCGGTCATCAGGGGTGGATCTAGTCCCTACCCGCTCTCTGTCCTGCATGGCCGCACTGATGAGGGTCTGACTGCGGGTCCAATGACAACTGCCGGACATTGTGTGTCCTGTAAATGTCTAGGTCTGAGGTCCTTCTTTCCTAAACGGGCCTGTAGAGCAGGGCTGCTCAGGCAAGAACTCCATCATCATGAGAGAGCCGAGAGAGACACGGCTACTTGAGGTCCTCCTGGGAGCAGCTCTGCTGCAGAGCCTCCTTGCTGAAGACATAAAGTCAGCACGCCCACATCGCCAACGCGGTCTTAAAGGCGAAGGCGTTAGCGCGAATGTGGGCCATAAAGATGCAGTAGTAAATGTCGGCGTATCTCACGTATCGCCGGGTACACCGTGTTGGCAAATGTATCTTTGTATCCCGCTGGTCGCTCAACAGCGCATCTTAATCCTTCATCATCGTCAACTCGGGCTTTCGTAATCATCATAATCAGGCGAGCCAAAAATGTGTGAAATTCGGGGAATCGTCTTGGAGAGCTTACCGCTGCCACCCCTGCCAACTTCCCTCGCCTTGGTCATTCGCGAGCTCCGCCAGTGTCGCGGGTAGCAGAAGCATCAGGGTCAGGGCCCCTGCAGTTGGCGCAGATACATTTGTATCTGTATCTCTCTACCTGTATCTTTGGCACGTCGCCGACGTCGACGTCGACATGTGTTTGCCGTTGTATTTCGTATACTTCATGTCGATTTTATGTAGAGGCCGACGTCCCCGTCCCCAGTCCCCGGTCCCCCGGGTGTGTGGCTTAGGTTTAGGACCGCCGTCTGCAACGCCCTTCTCTACCTGAGTCGTCGCCGAGTCGCAAGGGCTCTGCTCGCAGATTGGCCATATGCCTTTTAAACTTGTTTCAAATAATTTCAGACTAGACGTGCATAAATCTACTTAACAACAAAACGGAGAAAAGGAAGGAAGGTAGCCCAAGCCCAAGCCCAGACCCGAAACCAAAACCAAAACCAAAGCCAAAGACAAGACCAAAGCCCGAAACGAAAACTTCAACTCCGCGACGGTGCGGCTGCTTCAGCTGAGATTTTGGCTTTTGTCGGCACTTGGCGGACGGAGAGAGGGGCGGGGGGTGTGGCTGGGAGGGGCTCCGGCGGGCTTTCTTTGTTGCCAAGTTTGAAGTTGTTCCTACTCCTTTGTGTTTGCTGTTCCTGTTCGCATGCTAAATAATTAAGTTAGCACTTGAGCGCTCCACGGTGTGCGTGAGTATCTGTGTGCGGATTTACAACTGACTGATGGACGGACAACACGGCATGCGATGCGTACACTGAAACCACTGATCCGCCCCAGCAGCGGGCCCCCGGAAAAGTGGCGAATGCGCAGCGCCTGGTTTCTGCCAGTGCCGGCCAGTTGACAGTTTTCTTGGTAACACTCAGCCCTACAAGCCAGAATCGCTGCCGCCTTGTCTGGTCGCCACATCTCAGACCCTCTGGTTTCCTATGAATAAGTGTATGCCGAACACTTGGCCCGCAGACAAGACACATTATTTGCTGCTACTCTTGTTTTTCGTCTGCGGATTCTTTGGAACTTTTGAGCGCACATTACAAATTCACGGGAATCCAATTTATGTAGCCAGCTCTCCCAGGCCAGGCTTCCCAAGTGGCTCCGAGCGCCTTATCTAAGGCTATCAAGCGGTTGTCCCCGCTTTTCAGGGCTGGCTGGGCGGCGAGATGCACTCGCCAAAAAGTATCTTTGGCCTTAATACATTTATCAGGCATGGGCAGGCTTTTAATGCTGCTAAGTGAGTCGGCCATGTTCCGTCCTGCGTGCACCTTTCCCTGCATCAATCCCGGCCCATCCCATAAAGCCGACTGCTCTCCATCACCGTGGGCTTGGAGTGGGTATTGTTCGCACTGTGCCGGTGACTCAGCCGCCTCCTCTCCTTTGTTCTCGGCTGCAGCTTCCTTGGCTCTCTGTCAGGATTCTGCGGAGGATCGGGTCAGGTACTGGGGCGTGAGTTATGGTAGTCGGTGTGCGAATGACTCGAAAGCATTCGTATTCATTAAGCTAAAGCTTGGAATGCATGGGAAAATTCACTGATTTTGCCCTAATATATAGTATATGATAGTTTAGTGTTATTATGTCCAAGACATAGTTGTATGTTCATCGTTTGCCAAGACTTTTAAATACCTGTCGCAAGGGTCGTGCGTCTTCTTAGTTATTTATGACAAGTACAAGTTTACTGCTCTCTGGCTCTCAAAACTAATTCACAAGCGTATGGGGTTCCGTAATTAAACATGTGCCAGCCGGGGCGGTTCCAACCCAGAGCCACACTGTGGCCGATAAAGTATCTGCAAGATACTCGGTATCTGGGCGCTGTGTGTGTGCCTGCCCGAGGCGCACAAAAACCTATTAAAACAGCAAAACGTTAGGCAGGCTGGGATTGGGACTGAGCCTGGGCCTGGGACCGGGACTGGGACTGGGACTGAAACAGAGACTGGGGTCGGTACTGGCAGATACTGGCACATACTGGCAGATACTAGGCATGCACTCGCAGTCGCATGTGGAGCTGGGACACTTAGACGCACGCTGCGCGGTAGTTAGCGTGGCGAAATGGAAAAATTACTAAAACTAACGTAAAATATGGCTCAGAAAGCGGGGGGCAGGGAGGCGGGAGGCGGGGAGAAACCTGTTGAACGCATGAAATTAACATGAGCAACAGCTGTGGCAGCTTGGACTTGACTTGGTTTTCTGCGAGCGTGTTTTATGTTTTTTGGCCAAACTTCCTGGTTCGGCTTTGGCTTTGGCCTATCCCGCCGGCCTCCCTTGTGGCCTGGGCTAGTCGGGTTCCTCCGCAAGATCATTAACAGCCATAATTAATTGTGTTTCATTTCACTTGAACATTTTGGGCTTTGTGCTGCTCTTGCGGGCAGGCCAGCAGCCAGAATTTGTAATAATCTCGGCGGCCGTTAAACGAATAAATTTTACAACATTTGCCGCTGCCGGGTCATTAGCAGCTGGCTCCGAATGATATGTAATTTGTAACTGACCCGGGGCGCAAATTAAATTAAATTGAATTTATTTGTGAGGAAACATCACCAGCAGGCATGTGCCACCGCTGCTTCGAGAGTCTGTGGCTGCAAATCACCCGTAAATCTGTAAATAGTCATTTGCATATTCCGCAAACATTCTGAATGTCGACTGCCGATCACTGGAAGGCATTCCGAGAATGATTTCCTAATCTGACTATCTGAAAGCGAAATTATGGCAATGGCCTCATTGTGCGTGCTCGAAAGCTCTCAGGTTCATTGCCCAAGTGCCATTGCCAGGAGCTCCACAGGATGATGGGAGCCTTCAGGTGTCAATCCGACTCCATATCGTCTTTGGCCTGACAACCTTCGAGTTGCCACTCAGCGGAAACCGGGATGCAGCTGCAGATACGATCAGGCAACCCCCACTCACCGTCCCCACGGAAAGCGACGCATTATTCTCAGCCCCGCCACTGGCAGCTTCACCCGCAATAAATCTTAATTTCTCACTTGCGCTGCGCGCACAATGTTGACATTGCTTCCCCCTTGTCGACAATTCTAAGTGACACATCAAATTAAATATAAATACAAAAATCGCAAATAACGAGCGCCGGGGCAGAGCGGAAGGGGCCCACGCAAAATACGCGCACCAAAAATTAGCCAAAGCAAATTCGTCACAATAAAATTTTGCATTTTCACATTTTGTTGCTCTGCCGTCGGCGCTTTGCTTAGATGCGGCTCGGGGGGAGCGCGGCACTCGGCGAGGGTGTCGTGGAGCGGGGTGTGGCTGTGGGAATGTTATTCACCTTTCAGCTCAGCGAGCTGTGATGTTGTTCTCCTTGAAAATAAGTCCTTCCCGAATAAGGCAAATGGAAATAAATCAGATTATAATATGTTATTGGAACGAGCGCGTTGTACTTCCTTGTGAAAGATGCCTCGAATGGAATACTTGACTTACATTCCTTTGTAGTTGGCGGTTAGAATTTAATGATATCGGAAAGAGAGTGGAGCATGTTTGATTTAACCTAAATTATTTACTGTTTCAGTTCATAGCTTAAACTAAGCTGAGAAATTGTAAATTTATTAACCGCTTAAAGATGTTTTATACTCGGTACCTAAAGGGTTCAAGAAGACCATGAAAAACGTATATTTAAACCATAGTTTTGATATTTGATTTAAAGTAAATAGATATGAAATAAATACATTTTAGCGGTCATGCTCTAAAACATTAAGTACAATCGGTTAAAAAACATGGGAGCTATTAAAAAAATGGGTTTGTGTATGCGAAACTTCTGCATATGTATATTTGTGTTGGCAGCTCCAGTGGGTGTAGCGCAACATGTTCCTAGCAACATTTTTCTATTTCTGGTGTAGCTCAACATGTGGCTAAATTTGTCCTTGTTTGTCAAGTTTTTCATAAATTTGAGCATAATTAGGCAAAGTGATTTTGCCGATTTTATCCACAATGCTTTGGGTACCGGGTATCTCACAGTCGATAACACTCGACTGTAGCTTTCCCACCTTATTTTAATATTAATATATAATACACAGTTAGTCCCCTAGATTTTAAATTTTCTGGGTCTTGGTAAAAGTATTTTAAAAATCTACAAATGTATTTAAGCTCGGGATTTAAATTTAATTTCTGATCAAATTAAATGTTGATTCTTTTCACGTAATCATATTGACTCCCAGAGTGTCTAGCAAAGTTGGCTTTCAATTTCAATTTTAAATTAATGCAGAACTCACCGCGAAAGCTTCCCACATTAATTAATAGCAAAGAGCGTCGAACGCTTGAAGTTAAGCGAGTTAATTATAAATTCACTTTCAAAGCCAGAGAACTATAATGGAGCAGCGCCGACCGCAATGTGCTCATAAACTTTCATTGAGCTATCGCTCTGTGCCAATTGAACTGAGATACTGAGATACTTTTTTCGGGGAGCGGGGAGTGGAGCAGGTACCTGTCACCGACAAGTGCTAATGAACTACAACAACTATGCGGCAAGTGGGGCTGGCGTTTCGTAATAATTGAGTGCGACAGGGAGCGGGCGATGCGCTCAGGTGTGCGTCCGTCTCTTTCGGGGCTCTGAATATGCTAAAATATGCTAAACGATTCTGCTCTTTTTTATTATTCCAACACGCTCGTTATTCTCGTTCCCCCGCCACACGCCCCGCAAGGCGCCCCGAGCCGAGAGCGAAAAACTCATTTAGGCAAACGAAACTCGTATTGAGGTAGTCTTGATTACAAATCCGATTTTCGCGGCCCAGCCGGAGGGCGGCGGGGAAGTGTTGGACACAGATAGCAACAAGAGCGAAATGCTATAAATTTATCTGCGCTTAGATTTATTGATAGACAGCTCGGCAAATTTATGTAAACGATTGAGACAGTTTTTGTTGTCGTCGCCGAAATTGCTTTGGCCTTTTTGTGCCGCATTCGGGGGCAGTTGCTGGAACGTGTGAATTCAACAGCTCACTGCGATTCATGAGAAATTTGTTAGCATTTTACTACGCTGAGATTGGGGCTTAACTTAAGCATTTAGGGAGGGTTCAAAATACAATGGGTTTGAGATACAACGTGCTACAAAATATGTACTGCTTTACCTTAAGTACCCAAAAAAGAAAATATTGATCAAAGTAACGTATCACTGTGTATAACAATGAAATATTTAAGTTGTAAAGAGCTACCAGTTGTCTTTAAGGACTTGGAAATGAGGAAATCTTGGTCCTATCGCTCTCTTTGATGATAGATGGTGTATGCTAAACTTCTGCAACATCTATATTTGTGTTGGCAACTAAAATGAGTGTTGCTCAACATGTTCCTAGCAGTACTTGCCTTTTTTTTGGTGCTGCAACATTGTTCTGCATTTGCCAAGATTGGGGATTAATTGAAGTATTTAGGGATGTTTTAAATACAATGGTTTAGAGATATACAAAACTACAGTCAATATTTAGAAAGATTTTGGCAATATCTTTAGTACCTTAAGTACTCAATAAAATTGGGTGGCTATACGATAAGAACCTTGATATAGATAAAAGTACTGTATTAGCTTTGTATAATATATAAATATTTAGGTATTCTTGCCTGCTTAAGTTGTAAAGGACTACCAGTTCTCTTTAAGGACTTGGAAGTATCGCTCCCTTTGATGACAGATAGATACTAGGTAAATACTAGATACTAGATATATTCTAGATACCCTTGCTCAGTAAGCAAGACATATTAAGTATGGTTGGCTGTCTTATGTTCGTGGCACTCGACTATCCCCTTTAGGCTTTAATTTATCCAGCCTTTGGACATATATTTCAATTCTAGAATTCAGGTGAATTAGTTTTCGGATGTCCATTATGTTTTCATTTCCTTGGGCACATTTCCGGGAACTCGAAGCGTCAAGCAGTCGAGAGATGGTCGCAGATAAGCGAGTTAAAAATTGCATAAATTAGCTGGCAAGGGAGCCTACTATATTAAAGACAAGTAAAGGAGAAATATGCGTCTTTAACTGGTTTGGATGCCGGCCGTCTGTTTATTAACCTGTTAACCGTTCTCCGAGCCCCAGCCTGGTGCCAGGCCAGCCCAATTCCCATCCCCATCCCCAGCTCCGGCCCAGCAACTGTATCCACTCCCCTGCGTGCCGTGGAAATGCACATAAATAAAAGATAAGTCGGGCAAAGAGCATAACAAACGTTTGCATTTCCGGCTAATAAAGCGGCGGGGCGGGGGGGAATAAATATCGGGCTCTCCCCGTTTGGGGCATTAGCGGCTCTTATGAATATGCATGAGGACGGCATAATAAAAATATATTTACGAAAAAGTAATACAAATCAAAATGGAATTAGATAGCGGAGAGGAGCTCCCTGGCCCGGTTGCAAGGCGAAGAACTGAGCCAGCGACAGCGACAACTGAACTGAACTCAACTGAACTGAACTCAACTCGGCTCAAATTAATTAAAGCGGCGCAGCGCAGTGTGTGGAAACATTTTACGTGTTGCCATGTGTGGATGGATGCATTCGGCTTCCTACTACTCCCCCCCTCTGCCCGTCCCGCACCGCAGTCTTGCCTTGGCTAATTATTCATTCATGACATGTTGAATGCACACAGCCTGTGGAGAGGTGTGGGGAGGAGTGGGGCGTGCAGCGGAGTTCCCCAGCCGGGCATTATTTACAAAGTTTTGCAGCACTTGTGCTAAAGTATCTGACAGATACGCCGGCGCACGTAGTGCGAGTACGGGCTGCAGAGCGGGCTAAGCCGAGGGGGGGCGCAGGGCGACTGCTGACTGCAGAGAGCATTAAAGCGTCAACGTGCTGCTCACGTTCATCAGCGCCCATGGCCAGCTTAAAGGCAGGAAAAAACGAGTTGTGGCCAGAACGGGTAACACACAAGCACACAGGGCAGCGGGCAGGGGGCTGGGGGCAGGGGGCAGCGGGCAGAAGGAACGAGGAGTAGCTCCACTGCAACCACTGCCCCTTGTCGCCTATGTGCAACCTGCTAATAGCTTGTTTCGCCGTCGCTACAAATTAACTTTGGCTCTGTTCACCCTGGGCAGCATTTTTGAGCCGAGTTCCGAACGGTTCTGTTTCAGTGCTGCAAATTACACTATTTTTCACTTGGCCGAAGCCCCGAACTCCGAACAGTGGGCTAGATCTAGAATTTACTCAATCATTGGGGTATAAAGTCACTAATAGCTAGCACTAACTAAGGCTTAGAGAAACAACAGAGATGAGAAGAGAAAAATTCAGCTAATGGGAATCACACTTGCAAGTAATAACTCTTTATTTGTTAAGGACCCTGCACTCAGCTCCAATTTTTACAGCCTCGTTTTATTCTATTACACGGTTATATATACTTGATCAGCAACAGACGCCTCGATCTGGTCGTGTCCGTTCGTTTGACTTCCTTTCTGTGGAAGTGGTTAGCTGAAACTCTCAGTGTATATGGGAATATAATTACTATTTGTTAAGAACCCTGCACTCAGCTTCAATTTTTAGAGCCTCGTTTATTCTATTACACGGTTATGTATACTTGTTCAGCAACAGACGCCTCGATCTGGTCGTGTCTGCTCGTTTGACATCCTTTCTGTGGGTTTGGTTGGCTGAAACACTCAGTGTATATGGATATATATTTTCTATTTGTTATGGACCCTGCACTAAGTTTAAATTTTTACAGCCTCGCTTTAGAAGGTTATGTATACTTGATCAGCAACAGACGCCTCGATCTGGTCATGACTGTTCATTTGCCTCCCTTTCTGTGAGTTTGGTGTTTAGTGTTCAGGGGTTATGGGTTATATACCCATATATATATACCCATATAATATATTATATATATTACTATCAGTGATATATATATATATATGAACTCTGTAAGAATTCCGAACTGGAAGGGTATACAAACTTCCCGTTTGCCGAAACCAGCTTCCATCAATGTAGCTTGATACTGAATTGTATCACTCATTATGCCGTAAATTAATGAGGATTAGTTTGTAATTGAATCTCTGGTGTAATAACCGAGGCTTCTGAGAGCGGTTTCCGCTTTCAAATGTGTCTCGACTCACTGTACAGCCAGGGAATCGTGTGAAATATTCAAAGAGCTCGCAGCAAAGGCAGAAACAACATGCGCGTTGGCAAAAAAGCCAAACGGATGTGGATGATGTGTCTCGCTTTGGTTTTCGGGCTGGGAAACTCTCTCACACACACTTGGGCTGTCGGAACTGCGCCCAGGAAACATTGCAGCAGGAACCCGCGGACGGACGGACGGGCTGGGGATGGGGACGGGACAAGTGGGAACTGGGGACAAAAAAGCGGTGGTCTCTCCTGCTCCCTGCTCCAGGCCGAGCAGGATAAGAGCGCTTAAAGTCGCACATTTAGTGACAGTTTGTTGGATTTGCATGGGGACGACGTTGACATGGCAGAGTTGTCATGATTAATGCGTGGCAAGAGAGCAAGAGCCAGCTACTCCGGCCCAGGAGCAGGGCAGGGATCCAGGATGGCCAAAGCCGAGAGTGGCAGATTTCGGAGGCCAAAGGGAGAGGCAAGTCGCCAAAAGTGGGTCAAGCTGTGCGCCAGCATCTCTGGGGGAGATGAGTTCTCAATGGAAGTCCCCTTTAAAGTCGGAAATTCAGGGGATTGCAAATGAAAGATGAGGGCAAATTGCTTCAGAATCTAATTTCACAAACTTCCTGAAGACGCAGTTATAGTTCTTACTACTGATACAGATTTGAATACTGCTGTGCCTCTGGGAAATCAACTATTAAATGTTACCTTCAACAAAGTTTCGCTCGCTTTATATTTATATTTAATTTAGCTTTGGGCAGAAGTATATCTCGCCCTCGTTTCGACCGGGCTAAAACCCTCGTGCTGGGTCTCATTACGCAGGGAGGCGTTTATCTGGCGCAGATTGGAAATGTATCTGCCAGATACACTTTCCACGCTTAATGAGCTGCGTTCGCAGCTAACTTTTGACATTTGCCGGGTCGGCCGGCCAGCGAAACGAGTAAATTAAATGTATTACAATGCGAAGCGTTGAAGTGCGTGAGCCGGGCTCCGGCCAGGCCGAGGGGGACAGAGTGGACAGAGTGGACCGTGTTGCCCTCGGGGCAGCAACGAGGCTGAAACTGCACGCAACTGAAACAGGCACATCCCCGCCAGAAGCTCCCGGCTCACTCCGCCGACCATTAGCCATTTACCATGTGTGCTGTCCCGAGTTTTGCTGCTTTACTCGCATTTGTTGTACTTTTTTCTGAACGCTGCTAAAAGGCAGCGCATTAAAATTTAAATTGCATTTCGCCCGTACGCGCACAGAAATTCTTTTTATTAATACAAACCGGCGGCGACGGCAGCGGCGAAAATGCTAATCAGTTGGGTGTAGCCTCCTACAGGCATAGCTGCCGAATTGGTTCCATTAATCAAAGCCAAGTTCAATGGACCCTGACGCTTTAAACTGTGCATTTTTAACTGAAAAAGGATGAAGCACCCAAGTGATATGCTTGGATATCTGTGTGTTTCTAATTGCAATAATATTAAGTGTGTCCATCGCTCTGGGGCGCCTCAGAATCAACAAATCAACGGCAACGACCGGAGCAAAGGCCAAATTTGTTGATATTATGAAAATACTTGGGCTAAATCACTGAGACGAGAATGGGTTTTCCAGGCAAACAGAAACAAGGAAAATTTGTAATCCGAATATGTGCAAAGGATGTCCTGAGCAGGAAGTGCTTTTCTACAATATAATTACCAACAAGTGCTCGATGTCAGTTTGGGTATTTGCTAAAATGGAAATGGATACTAGTGAAATTGTGCCAAGGGCTCTTGGGTAAATATCAAGCGTTTATGTTGAACACTTTGAACTCGTATTGTAGGGAAAATAAGTGGACTACAGGTTATTCAAAGGGTTAGATATTTTGTTTACAAATACAGGTAGTCTGGCCAGAAGCAAGTTTAGAGTTTAAAAGTTAGGGAAAAGAAAAAAGGGCAGAGTCCGCGCTTTAATATACTTTCAGCTTAAGTTCCCGCTGGCCAGGACCAGACACATTTTAATCACATTCTAATTAGCCAAACTACGTCAAGGAGTCCGGATGCCCCTCAGCCTGCCTAACTGCGA
The DNA here is from genome assembly GCA_008042775.1 of Drosophila pectinifera. NCBI lineage: Eukaryota > Metazoa > Arthropoda > Insecta > Diptera > Drosophilidae > Drosophila > Drosophila pectinifera. The sequence continues at coordinate 63,624 of VNKC01005277.1, forward strand.
TTTCCCCCGGCCTGGCTGGCAGGGCTTAATAAGGAAATCAATTAATAACAAGCGATGCAGCAACTTTAGGAGCTGGCGAGGAGAGCCGGCGGACAGCAGTTTCCAGTCTGTCTAATAGATTTGAAATTAAAGTTTGTGCCGCAGTCGACAAAGTTGGGCCAAGAGCGACACTGACTAGACTCGAACAACAAGTTGACTTCAAGCTGCAGGCACACAGCACACAGATACCCGGCCCATAGATACTCGCACAGAAATACAAGACCCAGCCAGACACAGACTACAGGCTACAACGAAGATGACGACAATGATGTGAAGTTGGTCGTCCATAGAACATGGCAATGCACTCAGACCAGGCAGGACCGGGGACCGAGGACCGAAGACTGAAAAACTTCCGTAAACAACGCGATTCAGCCCGGGCAACAACGACGAAGATTTTAAAATTAGAAACGAGAGAAATAGATGGATACCCCGAAATAAAAAGAAACTGCAGAGAGCGAACGGAGCCGAGCCGAGGAATACCAAATGGAAAATGAAAATAAAATTGTCTACGAGTATCTTCCTGCCAGGCCGGAGCATGGGACTCCCTGAGTGTGTATGGGAAATTCAACGAGCGTTCAACTGGGGAATACTCCGAGTTACACCTGCAGGCAAGATAATAGTGGCCGCACAATTAGCCGATAACTTTGTGGGAGTCTATGATTCTTTGTTCTGATTTATTACTTAAAAGGATAGGTAATTATTATTTGAATTTAATAATCAGAATGCTTTGCGACGAAAATTGGTACATACATTTAAAGCACAGATGATTTGCCAATTACCCAGACTCTTATTCAAGTTGAGCAATCGCTCCTCGTGTTTATGTTGAATAATAACGAGGTGTATGGATTTTCCTATTATTTTCATTTAATTTTCAGATCCTTCCTATTTATATACATGCATAGTTATGCGATACTTGTAATAGAAAGACCATTGCGGAGTTATAAACCAGTTAGCTCGAAGACTGAGAGACTGAAAGACAGGAAGGCCGGATAGCTGGACATGACTAGATCAACTCGGCTGTTTATGCTGATATACACCTATAGGGCCGGGAATGTCTCCCTCAATCTGTTCTAACTGAAAATATAATACAATCTGAACGGATATATAAAAAGCTTCGGTTGGGGACTGCACGCGACTAGCTGTAATTCCCAAGTGCAAGTTTCGCATTATAAATGTTGGCTTGCGGAATTCCTGTTGGAGCTGACTTTTATGCAATTGTTTAACAATTAATAGATCGATCCGATATACGATCCGTCTAACAATATTCCTTAAAAAAACAAACATGTTATGTTCACTTAGGAATGTTGTTGTTACGATATATGATACTTGCAACTGATAAAACCAGATAACTATAAAACTGAGAGACTATATCGACTTGATGGATAAGTAAGAGTTCTAGGGTCGTTTGAAACATTGGGTAATATTTTATATCCCTAAGGGTTATTTTTAGATTTATGTTTTTCCCATGCTATCTTGCTGAGCGCTGCTGTACAAGTCAGAGAACGGGATGCAGGGGGAGGCCAGGGGTTCCATCCAACCATCCATCGCCTTGGGGGCCGCACTGCAAGCGAGCAGAGGCAATCAAACAACTGAGGCATGACAACTTTATGCCAGGAGCAGGCCATAGAAGTTGCTGCCAATGATGGCTATGAGGATGATGATGACGGCGACGATGACGATGACGATGATGATGATGATGACGATGATGATGCCGCTTGGGGGAGAGGGGCGGGAGCACGCTTTTACTAGCTCCGGCGGCTTATTTGACGGGCGCAGCAAGACCGACGGCCGACGAGCGACGAGCGTCCCGAACGGCACATGACATAAAAATTAAATAAACAAAATTATGGACCAGGCCGTATGTGGCCCTAAGATTCCCCGCCCACCTCCGCATCACCCTCCTCTTGGACGAGCAGATAAGTGTAATGTATCTGGGGTTCTAGATAAGGCCGCGGGGGGTGCGGACAGAACAAACAGCGCGGGGCAGTGAGGACAAATCAAAACAAACATTCTATGCGTCCGCACACACAATGCTGTTTCCCGAATTGTTGTGTTTGCTGGATAAACAGCCGAGGGAGTTTTATTCTTTTTTTACTTTTTTACTTGAAGCGCCGGGAGAGCTGAAGGGCCCCGGGGTGGAAGGGGGCCTGGCCGGAGATGAAGACTCAGCTAATTTGATGGAGGAGTCGCCGGAGCTGGGCCGGGAGCACTGGGGCGTTAAAGGAGAGCTGTTAGTTGGCAAGCACTTGAAGGAAGTTCCAGCTATGCTTAAGTTCCCGGTCCATGGTACTCTTGTAGGCCGGAGCTGTTTAGATACATGAACTAGGACCATGTGTAGATACAATACTTTGTAGATTGGCTAGATTGCACTCAAGTATCTTTCATTTGTTAGAGATTACTACATCCAGATTATTACTTCCTTATCAAGGAACTTAAACGATTTTAAAGCCACTTTAAAGCCGGTCTGGACTGGACTCCCATCCACAGACCATCCACATTCCAGCAGCATCCACTCCGGGCATAACATTCCTGGCAATCATCTTAGTTGAACTATAACCATCTCCGCTTCCATCAGCATCTTATCAGCCGCAACAATTCATCGGGGAGCGGGGGCCAGACGGGGCAAACTAGCTGGAATGGGGAGAGGGGAACTTATCAGGAGCATCGAGTCAACTTTTATTCTATTTGAAGTTCCCGTGGCAAACGAAGCGTGCCCAAAACAACTTCCCAGCCCACTCCCCGCCACTCTTCCGCCCCTCCCAGCACTCGGAGGCAACAAGCTAACTGGCAGTTAGCAGTTTTCACAAAACAATTTCCATTACTGCAACTTTTTAATGCCCCACGATGACTACGGGCATGCTCTGCGCTCCCCATCCCCGTCTCCCTCCCCTTTTCCAGCCCGGCTCATGTGTTGCCACTCAATAAAAATATGCTTTATGAATTAATGAAAAGAAAATGTTTGCACCACCAGCACCCAGCAGTAGTTGGGGCCGAGATGCTGGAGGGTCTGTAAATGGGGACTCGGGCGGGAGGCTGGAGTCATTCCCCAACTCCAGGCAGCATGGAGAGCGTTTAATTTCTACAACTCTTGCCCCCAAGACAGGTTTCCTTCACTCGGCTATAAAATACAATTTCTACTTAAAATACTTATTTATCTTAATACTTAATACTTATAATCCATAAGATAATTTCTGTGTACGTTGAGAGGGATCTGATTACGAGCTAATAAATATATACGAAATCAGCGCTGGCTTTATCTAATTATCTACTTCTAATTCTAGTCTCGTTTAGTTTAGTTCTTGGAATGTTTGAGTCAGCTCTTTGAGTCAGCCTGCTCATTTAATAGCTGAATTAAATTTAGAGTTTTAAAGTTATTAAAGAGAGAGGTTCCTGGTTCTGTGTGTCCGTTTCTATAAAAACTAGTCTGTCAGTTTTTGTTCTGAATGAAATGTTGCCTTAGGTAAATACTTTTGAAGCAAATAAAACGAGTGGAAATACTTTGTATGTATCAGGCACCATATAGTCCAACATAACTAAGAGGTGCTATGTAGCCACAATAAAAACCTTCTCACATCTCCTGGCGATCACCTCACCTGTGAGTCTGTAGGCCTGGCTAAGATGCACAGGTTAGCAGTCGATTGCGAAACGGAAATTGATTCTGCCCGAGCAGTGGCAATCTGCACATTGGCAGCAGCGGAAACGATTGCATCACCTGGCTCGAACCTAACTCGACCACGTGCCACTCACCGAGAGGCAGCCAGCAGACGGCGGCAGTCCGCAGTCCGCAGTTGCAGTAGTTGCAGTGGCAAGTGGAAGTGGCAAGAAGTCGCCGTCTGGCGGAGTTTGCATGCAAATTACGTCAAATTGCATATTTCCGGTGCCTGGCCGGGCAGTGCGTAAATATTTTATGCTTCATTTTGTCTTCGGTCTAGGCAAGTGAATTATGGCTAATTACGAGCCAGTCACTGGTCGCAGGGCAGGGCGCGGGAGGTCGTGGGGCCCAGACCGAAGACAACAAAAACGCGCCCAAGAGTGGAGGGCCAGGAGGCGAGACCAGCCAAGCACATCGCTATTGCCATCGACCATGGCAATCATCCCCCCAGGGCGCTGTAATGCGGTCGTCGTCGTCGTCGTCGTCGTCGAGGGCCACACTTCTAGGGTTACAAGCCGAGTTTCCATTCGGCTTTGCCGCATGCCGCATGCCGCTTGTTTAATTTATACCTTTGGCCACTATTGTTGCCGCTGCGGTGGCTCTCGGGCTTCCCTTTCGGCTGTCCGAGTGCCAGCTCCCTTCCCTTCCCCCTGACCGCCTTGCCTTTGATTTAGTGCACGGTCGAGGTAATTTAGATTTGTGGTCGCCATTTGAGCCGCACTCGGATTTCTATTTCTATTTCTATTTCTATTTCTTAAGCTTTTCCCCTTTATCGGGTTCGGACAGACAAGCTGAAATTGTTTTTAATTTCCTCTTTGCCAGAAAGGATACCCCGGGAAATCCTTTACTAATAAACAGTATACAGAGATTAAAAGGATAGGAAATCCTCATCGACCATCGTCAATAAGATTAGAGATTTAATTAAGGGTTAGTTCGATACGATTATTGTTAGTTTATTAACTGAACTATTATCATATAATATTAGATTTAAATAATCTATTTGAAAATGTTCATTAAAAGGATATTATATATTATATATAGATATATATTTTTATTGAGCGGGTTGTTGGGAATCATATGTGGGCCCTTATATGTTAGAACCCAGAACACAAAATCATAAGAAATAAAGAACTTAAAATGCATTAGATAAAGGATAACGCCATCGAGTTATTATTTTATTGCTTCTTTTTGTTTTGTTTAAACTTTATAATAGACCTTGGAAGCTAAAAATCCCAATAATATGTAAAAAGCATAATCAATTATTATAATACTAATATAATATCATTATAATAACAACGTTACCTGGGGATCTAGTTAAGGAAACAATTTCAAAAAGATTGCTCCTGTAAATGTTTAATACATTCTTAGATATTATACTTTTCAGTAGAGATTTAAATGCTCATACATAGAACATAAATCGACCTCCGTTTAACTAAAAACAACTTTCTTAATTTGGCTTTGATCGATGTAATTCTGACACAATATTCTTGATAATTTGTGCATTCATAGAAATAATATTTTAATTGCCGGAAAATCAAATTAAATTGTTCACTCCCAGGCTTTTTAACAAGTTCTTTAGCAAGTTACATACAAGAAATTTATACAAAATTACAAAAAACACTTTCTGGGAAATTATTATTATTATTATTTTTGTCTCTTAACGAATAATAATAAGGGATTAGTTTTAGAGCTTTTGTTGCCTTAAAAATGTTGTAGAGTTCCAAGAAAACTTTAAGAACGCAGAAACCACTTAGAACTTCTTCAGAGCTCAGCTTTTACGGCCTGTTGAGTTCGTTGAACCCTCGGAAGGCGGAGCAAACAGGCGGTGCTTGCCTTTCCGGCGCGATTCCAATTAGTCATCTCTCGTAGAGCCGCCTTGGCCAGGCTAATTCCTTGGGCAAATACCTACTTCCTCCGACTAATCCGCACTGCATTCTCACGTTCCTCCGCCTCTCTGTTCTCGTTGCAGGTAAATACACATTTCTGCCTGGCAGCGTTAATTCGGTCTAATTTGCAAGGCATGCAGGGCCGGCTCCGTGTCTCCTAACTGGTCCGTGCTCCCTGGCTACTGTTTAATGGCCAGTGGCTGTAGCTGCGGCAGCTGGACCCGGCCTTTGTCAATATCAACAGGTAACAGGTAACAGGTAACAGGCACAGGTAACAGGCAACGCCACGAAAAACCACCGAGTATTTGCATTTCACATTATTATTATTGCTGCTGCAGCTGTTGTTGCAATTGACGCCGCTGTTGCTGTTGCTGCTGCTGGTGCCGGTGCCAGAGGTTCCTTGGCCAACTTCCTCGCACTTGCACTGGAGTGCTAATGGCCATCGGTCGGACCCGGTCACAATTTGCGCACTGGGAGCGTGTGAAAGTCTCTGTTTCTGTTTTTGGTTCCTCGACCTCCTCGCATCCTGTAGTTCTGCGGCTGCAATTTGTTGCTGGCCACGTAATTCATGCCCGGGAAGGGTGTTTCAGGTGTGCCGGAGGCAAATTGTTAATTAAGTTGTCTGCGCGAGGTGGCCACTGGGAACTTGGAGCGGGAGGAACCACTCCTCGCTTTGTGGGCAGTTGCTCTCCCTAATGAAGGTATCTGCCTTAGATGTTGAATGACAGATTTAGGCAATTAGCCAGCATTTGCAGCACTAGTTTCTGGCCCAGAAAATCTAGCTTTGTAGTCACTGGAATATTCTCCTTTGCTCGCCTTCTCTTAAACACCAAGATGCGTTACAATCTTTCTTAATTTCTAGGATGTAGGGATGATAAACCCACATGGTAAAGCTTCTCCCAAAAATTGACAATCAGATTCAATGCATATCAACCTAGTTCACGACTTGAAACGCTTTCACAAGTATAGTAAGTATAGTTAAAGTATCTTTGGGAAGTTTGTCAAAGTCTTAGGGCTTTTATATAAGGAATACATGTATATTAATGAACATCCCAGAGGATCATATAGAACCTTATCCGAATTGTATTTAGACATTACAATCCTTCTTAATTTTTAGGATGTGTACACTAGATATTGATAAGCCCACATGGTAAAACTACTCCCTATCAGGTGTCAATGAATCAGGTCAATGAATATCAGTCTAGATCACTACTTTAAACGCGTTCAAAAGTATAGTAAGTATATTAAAAGTATCCTTGGGAAGTTTGTCAAAGTTTTAGGTGTTTTATAGGGAAAATACATGTATATTAATCTACATCCCAGAGGATCCTATAGAACCTTATCCGAATTGTATTTAGACATTACAAATTTTCTTAGTTTGTAGAATGTATACACTAGACATTGATAAACATGGTAAAGCTACTCCTATAAATTGACCATCAGGTTCAATGCATATCAACATAGTTCACGACTTTAAAGGCTTTCAAAAGTATAGTAGGTATAGTAAAAGTATCTTTGGGAAGTTTGTCAAAGTTTTAGAGCTTTTATAGGGGAAATATATGTATTTCAATGTACATCCCAGAGTATCCTTTAGAACCTTTAACGAATTGTATTTAGGCATCAACTTCTCCTGTTTATCTATCAAAAGTTGATTTGTATCTTTGGAGTAATGCTCATTTATTCAGAGGCACTGAACTCCCTGCTCATTGATTTCGACATCTCATCGAAAATGTACCACCCCCCCAGCCCATTCCTTAGCCCCAACTCCAATCACTGGAGAATCCATTAAAAATATTTCGCTTCATTTATCTGAGGCGATTGGCCAGGGCCAGGGCCAGGGCTTAATGCCAATCAAATGAAGCCGGATCCTTGTTTATTGTTGACTTGCTCCTTCTGCCGCTCGGTCCACACCCCCGGGGCCCCGGGGCCTTCCCGGCGGAAGATTGCTTTTGGGATGTGTTAGGGGCGGCGTGTCCTGTGTGTGTATAATTCTATTTGCCAACCTAGTTACCCCTTCTTCCGCAAACTAGCTCGGCGTCCGTGCATCTCCCTCACACATTATAAATTCATATTCAATTACGCGTGCTGCCAGGGGGGGTGTGGGCTCAATGTGGCAGGTTCAGGGGCGCAGGGGTGGGCCGGGCCAAAGGTCGTGTGCAACACACGCCGAAATCTGTTTGCTCTGCGGTGGCGAGCTCCGGCTATTGTTGTGGCTGCTCCTCCGCCACTGCCACTGCTCCGGGGATCCATCTCCGTGAGGCCCATGAATGGAGCTGAGTTATCTGGCTCTTGACGGGGGCACATGAGTGGGGGGGGGGCAGGTGGGAGTGGGGTGAGCCCTGGGTGGGG